>JAMKCH010034172.1:0-76841 GCA_023653785.1 Ophioderma brevispina
ATGAGATGATGAGTACGCGATAAAACGATGACGATGGTGACTGCCGAGGCTGATGTGATAAATGATTAATAATATTTACCGGCAACAAGCAAGAAGAAGATTTTTGTCCAAGATTAAAAATCAGAAGAAGAAAAAAATAGGAATGGAATGCATACTTAGTTTGACCTAGATGCGTATCACAAGAATTTACGTGGCATCAATGCATTCACAATGTCAGAACATAATCAATTTTAAAAAATAATAACATGAAAAACATAAGTTTATCAAAAGTTACTAACATAATTTATTGAGGTACTCACTAACAGTCAATAAGTCAGTGAAATTGAAACTGACATGACCATTTCATGGAGACTATTTTTGTGGAAGAAAACACCAATTTCTAAATTGTGACTATAATGGAGGATCCAATTGCTAAGGAGAAACATAAACACCTAATATTAATTCATTGCATGGGATTTTTTCCTCCAAAAGAAAGCCTTTTACTTGAGTATCTTTTAGCAGAGGTTTGTTATTCTACAGTGTGAACCATAAAGGCGAACCTTTAATGATCGTTATAAATGTCAATTTCAAATTGATTTAATTACTTATAGCTGCATGTACCAATTAAGGGCACCTGTAAGTTTTTACTAAACCACGAAGGGGGAATTTGTTTTCAAATGGATTCAACAAAAATTAATGATGAAAATATGTACTTAACGTTCAGTTCTGGTTAAAATCATTGTTGGACCTTTAGATGGTTGAGCTGGTCAATAATGCACAGAGACCTATGACACTTCAAAAAAGTAATAATTCGTCGGTATATTATGAAGTGAAGTATAGTATTTTAGGTCAACGTTGTGAATTTGAATCAAACATTCTAATGTTCCTCAAAGCTAAAACTAAATATTTAGTAATTTTAATATGATTCTTATAGTATCGTTCAGAAAATATGTTGTATGATTTTAATATAAAATATTAAATTTATAAAAAGGCGCTATAAGTTATACAAAATTCGTAAACTTCCATTAGTTGTTTTCATAGAGACGTATAGTGCGTATGCCACTTTAAAAAGATTACATAGAAGTAAAAGAAACGGTATACATACTGTCGTTGTGTGTACGCACACTTTTCATCGCCCAAAATACCATAACATTCGATCTCGAACATTAAATTTTGCCAGTGGGGTCGTAAATTTTGGAACCATATTTCATTTTAAGCCGAGTTTTCCTTTTTTGATGTTATAAATCCAGTACTAAAGAAAAAAAATCAAAATTTTAGCAACACTCATGACGTTTAAAATTATTATTACGTCACACTTTGCCATTATGTACGCTCCGATGGAGTACAAAAGATGATGGATGGCGCAATACTCCAGTTACTTCTAGATTTGCCAGATATGCCACAAGATGGAATGTTAGGAAATAGGAGGAGTCCATCAAAAATGTGTTTTCTTCGAAAAATGGAACTTATGAAAAATCGCTATATTCACAGACCTGTTGTAGGCGCAAAATTAAACCTCCATATTGGAAGTTTCAATTGTACGATTTTCTTATTGGACTTGTACTTGAAGTACGTACGGTCGCATCATTTAGGCACATAGGCCGTGTCCAGGGTTTCACTTGGTAAACGTATAATTGTCTAATTGTATGAAAGGCAATAATGGAAAAACGCACAATAAGATGTATAATTTGCAGCTATAACCCTACATGACTACTATCAACTGATTCATCAACACCAATAAAACATGATAGAAATAGACAAATTATATAGTTTGTGGTCAAGAGACGACCAGAGCAGAGTGTCTTGTTTATTTATGGATGTTCAACCCGAGCAAAAATACGTGCGAATGCCCTCGGCAGGCAAGAAAATCAAACTACGCCGTGTGTGTCTAGTGACTTACTTCCTAGATTGAAAATGTTAATAATTTCTTTCCACAGGTACAATACACGTTGTCGTCGGGTGTTTTCTTTTTCGCATACATAGATACCTCACAACAACGGATTGAAAGATCGGATGTGTGAAACTTCACAGATAAGTATTAGAGTCAAGTTAATATAAAAACCAGATGAAAACTAAAATAAAATAATAGAGTCAGGCCGTTTTAAAGCCATAAAAAATAAGATTTCGATTTAGGATCAGGGATTAGTCGGCGAGAATCGTCTTCTGGCCAAAAATCTCGTCCGAAAACCCCCTCTTTTCAGATTCTGTATTTTTTTTAATTCTGATGTATTTATTGTTGGCGAGAAAAAGAACGGAAATCAGTTCTGTTGTGTATTCTTTAAAGGGGATTAATTTATGTATTTTTGTTTGGCGAGAAATGACGAGAATCAGTTTCCCGTGTATTTTTAATGCTAGTGAAACTTTATATTGTGGCGAGAATAAGTTTCCTCGTGCATTTTTTTAAATTTTAATGTATTTAATTTAGGCACAAACTGGCGAGAATTTGTTTCTCTTTGTGCATTTTAAATCTTATTTATTTTATTGTTTGGCGAAAAAAGGGCTGAGAATAGTTTTTGTCGTTGGTGTTTTTTATTATGTACTGTTATTATTTGCATAAAAATGACGGCTAAATCGTTTCCTCGTTGTGATTTTTAATTCTATGCCTTTAATTATTTTTTATATGTATTTTATTATTAACGACGAGAATCATTTTTTATCTGTTTAATTCTTTTGATTTTATTGTTTGGTGAGGACGTTATGCATTAATATATTTATTACTTGGTGATGAAATTGCGAGAATATGTTTTCTTCGTTTGTATTCTTTTTAATTATTTATTTCATTATTTGGCGAGAAAACTAGCGAAAATTCAGTTTTCTCGCTCTTATTTTTTTAATCTTATGTATTTTATTCTTATGTATTTTTATTGCTTGGCGAGAAAATACCAAAGGCGAACAAAGATTCCTCGCCATTTCCCGGGGAAACAGCGGGAAAGATTTATGGGAAGAAGCCGAATTTAGATGCCGGAGAAACTGAAGTGCTCGTAGAAAACCTGCGAGGACAGGTACGGATCGGCAACCAAATTCGACACTGGCTCGACCGGAAATCGAACCGGGGCCGCATTGGTGGAATGTGAGCGACTCGACCGCTTCACCAACTCACCCTCCCAATATATGTTTCCTAATGTTGCATATATAACGCAATCAGGTCCAGTCATTTTGCATTTCTTTTGTTTTAACATTGCTTTTCTTTGTTTTTGTTATTGCCTCGCATTTTTTGTTTCTATACTTTGGTGAAGAAGGTTGTATGAAAGTGGTCGGAGAAACTAGATCGGTGTGAATATTTGAAAACCAACGCACGTCATTACCGATCGCCTTGAGGTTGCTAAATGTATGTTACGACCTTATATGGGAGCGCATCGATGCAATATTGCATGTCCACTCTATACGTGGTCTTCATATCATAATCTCTCCAATAATTACCAGTTTTATAACATCGCAATGGGGCATGTAATAACCAGTAAATTCGGGCTGCAGGAGAAAAGCATTAATAAAACATTGCAAAATTTATATGCATTCCAAATTATAGGTCCCTGGGCGGAACCTGATATGTTTCAGAATATAGACACCCCTTGTGTTATCATCACTTATCTTTCGAAGTTAATGGCGGAAGTAATTTCAACTAATGGCTAAATATGGCATGCATTATAGAAATGCGAACCAGCTTAAACAGTCCAGAAAATGACTGCTGATTTTTTCTCATTATGCATTGAGAATTTTGAAGTCTGAATTTCATGTACAATTTCAATTACAATTGAACATCTGAAGTACATTGAGAAACTATTTTTTAAAATCAATTACATCGTATGATGGTAGAGTTGCTTCCCCCCACCAATATTATTTTCAAAAATTACTGAAAAAGAGAATTTTAGTGAAGATCAAAACTCTAGTTTGAACTCTTCTTTGGTAGCCGATTGAAGAAAGGGATACGTGTGAATTTAATATATTTTCAAGGATAACTGTTTCATCTTTTTGTTTTAACTTTTCTTTATCCCTGCTTTTCGTGTGTATAACCGCTTCCTTTCATTCTTGGGCGCCCTATCAGTGATCATCCACTTAAAAGCATCATAAATTTGAAATTGTAGTGATAGCTTAAAAATTAAGAATCCATCTGTTTACTTCTCATAGGTTTTTATTGTCAAAGACAAATTGACAAAGAGTGTTACGGTCACCTTGACCAAGGACAAAACACATCTAAACTACGGATTCAACTCCTGATGACTGGCCAATACACGTAAACTTGATTGAAATATTAAAAAGTATTGTATTTTCAAGTGTGTGTTCTAGTCAATATCATTCACATCGATTAGGTAATCAATAATCAAAGATTTATCTATATAAAGTTGTTAATTAATGAACTACGAAACTACTAACTGTGTGTGCCACGAACGCGGGCTGCAGCAGATTACTATCAAGATGTAGAACTTACAAAGAGTCCTGGCGAATATTCCATCGTAAAACTTCAATTTCCTAAGATCGGACGTGTCCACGGACGCTTGTCCTTACGAAGAAAACACTCAACCCCTAACTTGACTCCGAAGCCCGGTAGGTCCGCTAAATATAAGTCCAAAGTGCTGTAGCTTGTTTATCCTTGAATAACTCAGAGGCCAAGAGAATACGAAACCGAACACGGCTACCCAATCGGACGAACTGTTGGAGCTGTGACAACTATTGACAATGTTCCACTAGAGAAGACAATGTTTGACGGTCCACTGTCACTAACCTGGAACAACTGGATGTCACTATGCTTGGAAACTCTGCTAATAATTTGAGTAAGATGTTGTAAGACTCCTGCAAGAATTGGAGCAAGATGTTAAGAACAACTCTGCCTCATCTTCTCTCACCAGGCTTTTATATCCTCTCAAACAATTCTAGAAGATCGAGTCCTCTCTATAGAGTCATGTGCTAATATAGTCCATTACATCATAAGTCTGGAAATGCCTCACCATTCCACATGTACTGCAAGATTGGGATCTACCGCAGCCTCCTCACTGGACTGTGTTAATTATACAGCAGTGTTGCCACATATGGTCATACTCTTATTACTGGGTTGAATTCCTAGACTCAGAAACTTTCTAATGAAATCACTAAGGTTCTAGGCGCTTCTCAGGTTTTATGTTTTCTTCTGAGATTCTTCTGTTCAATCTATTTGCTGCACACACACAGTTATGCACACAAACAGGTATATTTATATTCTGTTAGAAAGATTAATTACAATATTTATGTGCTAATTATGACTTAATCTTACTCAAGTGAAATAAATCATGCTAATTCTAGGGGCTGTAACACCCTCCCCCTTTAAAGAAAGAAAGTTTGATTGAAAAGCAAACTTTGTAACCTATGTAAGGCTCTTAATATCTTAAACTTCCTCGACATAACTTATCACAAGTTGACAATTTCCTTTTAAAAGCTTTGGCTTGTTTCAATGACAAACTACACAATTGTAAGGCATCAGCCATACAGTATCTTTGCCTTTGATGTGCCCGATGTCTAGAATTGTACTCTTGCAAGGTCAAACTCCACATAACCAGCCTATGATTTTGTTTCTATCCTGGGGAAGGTTGAGGGGGTGTGATCTGGGAAAACAAGCACTGGGTGCACCGTGGTGCCCAAGTATACAACAAAAATGCCCTAATTGCCAAATCAGAGCAAGGACCACTCCTTCTCAATAGTGGAGTATTTCTTGGTGCTTGTTAACTTCTGGAGAAATACGAAATAGGGTGTTTATATTCCGGCTCTCCGTCTTGCATAAGAACTCCACCCAAGCCTATGTCACTGGCATCTGTGGCCAACTTGAATTGGTTCTGAAATGAAAAGGTCTGGTGCAATCAGAACTGGTTACAACCGTATGCTTTGTTTTCTGAAACATTTCACATCCTGGACCAAACAAATTTGAATTTTTGGGCTAGCAAATTTGTCAAGGACTGTACAATATCGAAAAGTTGGAACAAAAACTTCCTGTAATATCCAGACATACCTAAGAACCTCTGAAGTTCTTTCCTTGGTACTAGGTGTGGGGAAATTTCTTCAATTGCTAAACTTAGGCTTAAAAGGATGGACATTACCTTGACTAATACATGGCCTAAATAAGTGACACTGGCATGGCAAAACCTCACTCTGGACCAAATTGACTGTCAATCAGGACAACTTCTGAAACAAGTGATGGAGATGCCCAATGGGTGTTCCCAAGACTGATGTACACAATCAATCATCAACATAGGCTCCAAAGCCTTCATGTCAGCCACTAATGGATGACCATTCTGTGGAAGGTTGCCGGTGGCGTTTTAGTACAGAAACGGCATCATAATCGAAAAAAGAAACGAAAAAGCCAATCTGGCGTGCAAATGCCGCAAATTTCTTTTGCACGAGCAGTAAGGGGAACCTGCCCATACCCCTTCAAAAAGGTTCAACTTTGCTGACATACTTGAGTGCCAATTTTTGTCAATGCAATCATCAATACGAGGGTGGAACTGAAATCAGTTTTGAAACATTGTTACCCTTCTAAAATCTGTCACAAACCTAAGGGAACCGTAGGTTTTGGAACCAAATACATGGGGAATCCATTCACTTTTGCTTGCTTTCAATTATTTTATTTTCCAAACATGTACTCTATCTCTTTGTTGAGCTGTCTTTCTTCATAGGATTACTCTGTAAGGGGCTGTTTTATTGGTGCAACGACACCACATCAACATCATGATAAGCAGCAGTGGTTCTATTAGGGACTCAGGAAAAAGTCCTCAAACTCAGAATCAAAATGCTTGATTCGCAGTTGCTTATCTGAAGGGCTTGGACTCGTTTTGTATCCAAATCTTTAAGCACATCTGAAATTTTGCAATTGATGGGATAGTCCTGCTGCTTGTCATCATTGTTGCATTTTGGAACCGTCATGATTGTCATCCTGTTTACTTTCCTCAGTATGCCTTACAGAGCACACTGGTTTTGCAAATGCCATCATCATTTTTTTCTAATTACATACCCTTCAGAATATTTACATGGCACAATTTGCCTTACTCTACGCCTTCTGGCGTTTGGACTATGTAGTCAATTTCATTTACTTGTGACTTTACTGTATATGGACCATGGTATCTGGCTGCAGTGGATGTCCAGGGATTGGAATCAAGACTAACACTTGGTCTACTGGCCTAAAGACCCTACCTCTTGGCATCTTGGTCATACCCACTCTTTTTCATTTTTTGGTCTGGCGCTTGATTCAACTTCTCCCTGGATTCATTTGCCCTATTGCCTATAAAAACTTTTAACAATTTGGAAAACATAGTCCAAAAGGTTGGGGTCAGTTCATTCATCCGGCATTTATCCTTTAGGAGTTTCAAGAGACCGCGAAACCTGTACCCCACAAACTCAAAGGACTGAAACCTAGGTTTCTTGAACTGGCTCCCTTGCAGCAACAATAACAAGTGAAACTCCCCTCATCCCCAGTCGTCTAAAATTCCAACAGGTAAGTCCTAATCATATTTTTTCAGAGTTGGTGGGAATCTCTCTAAAGCTCCTGGGCCTCGGCATGGTAGGCACTGGACAAATATGTTCTATCCTAATTACATCACTTGTTGAAATAGGCCAATCTAAAATTGACAACTGATCTGGACGAATTGACTAGGTAGGGGCCTACAAGAGTGAAAACTTGGTTCAAGCCTTCACTACATTTTTAGCCTAATATTCCTAAGGGTATGGGCTTCAGGCAACCTGGTAGAGGCAACAACATGATAGTCAATCGGTACTGATTACCCGACTTAGTCCTAGGGAGAGGTCCTACACAGTCCACTATGACCAGTCTAAATGGCTCTCGAATGCCGCGTTATGTTTAAGAGGAGCGGGCGGGATTTTTTATGATTAGTGCTTGCCCACAACTTGACAAAGTTATGTGCGACCTCAGTATTTCAGAAAATCCTTACGATAGTGTAGGCCACCAAAGTGGTCAAAAATCCTATCATGTGTCTTCTTGACTTTTTACTTATGTCTCTCCGTAACCAAATTAATCAAACCAATGAATTCATAATGAGTAATATGTGCAACAAAAATAGTCTCAAATGAAATGGGGTCATTTGTCAGTACGTTCGCTGAATTATTGACTCTTTTTGGATTCTGCATCACACACTGTAACTTGTCGATTAAAAAAATCATTTTGCACACAATGAAGTGTAGCAAATCAGCATTTGCAACCAGAAAGACACCACCTCCACTGATTGCGTTGTCTGATTGCTTACTTAGTATTTCATTTATTTCTTCTGAAGTTGAGAGCCTTGATTTTCAAATGAATAAACCTTCCATATTAACTTCAAAAATTTCATCTTTCTGGCAGTACCTTCTTTTATGTCGTTTTCCCCCCAAGTCATTTGAAAATGGCACCAATTGATAACTAAATCTAGAGCTTTAATGCCGGCAAAATGCACATGTATATGACAAAATATGCCAAAACCAAATCTTATTAATTTTTGTTTTAACTTGGAAGAACCCAAACATGATGATTCAGACTTTCAACTACAGAACATCTTCAATGACTTCTTCCCCTAAATTCGAGAAATGGGACCTCATTTGTGACGTTTTTGTATAAACTGTGTTTGTTGATGTGGGGCCGTGCATTAAATCTATGCAACATAAATGGTCTGTAAATAGAGACATTCTCTAAGCTTTGCTTTTTACCACATAGGGCGCCCCTGAAGTTTTTCAGACTTTTCTCATTTCCTTACATGTGTATTTTGGAGAATAAAAAATCACATTGCGGCATAATAAAATAGTTGTAAAAATCTAGCTAACGGCCGCAGCCGAGATGATGTTCACCAGGTAACCATTTAGCGCCAAATGTCCCTGTCCATCATTAGGTTGGGGATCGGATGGATCTGCTGGATGTCTCGTTAAAGGGTAGTTAAAGGGTGACGGCCCTTGTTTGGGCGTGGTAACCTCCAACATTCGTGATGTCTGAGACGATCGTGATCAAATCGCACCGATTGAGTGCGACCAGCAAACTCGAGCTCGGATTGGGGCAACAGAAGATGAGATTGAAGGGATATCTCCATATATCAGGTGGTTTGGTCATGTGTCATGCCAGGAGATGTACTCGCATTAGAGGTCTGGGTAGGTGCATCAAGTCTATCTTAGCTCTTTCTTCATGGTCCAGGTCTCAGAGTCATTATAACAGGATTACTCTCTAACAGGCTTGGTTGAATTGAGAAACCAGATTGCCATAAGTGGTTTGTGTAGTATTGCAGGCATTCTACGCTTGTCCTTTGCGTGAAAGGAAGTCTTTCTAGCTTGTCGGCAACATAGGAATCCATGTATTTGAAATCCCTGATCTTTTTGAGTTGGGTGTCGTCTGTAGTGCAGATTATGTTTCTGATCATCTTCCTCATTGCCGGTAGTCATATATTCCGTCTTCTTGGCATTTAGATATAGGCCGACTTTGTCTGCAGCACTCTCAAGTGATGTTAGTAGATCTTGTGCACCATATCAGATCTGCTGTTAGAGCTAGATTATCTGCAAAGTCGAGGTCTGTGTGATGCTGACTTTGGTGACGTCTAGAACGCTTAACTTGGGTTTGATGGTGAGTCCCTTGTCGTTCATTGTGTCAAGACTCTGCCTGAGGATGTAATCAACCACGATTACAAAGAGATCGGGGCAAGAGTATCTCCTTGGAGGATTCCAGTAGTTGTTACGAACTCCTTTGTGGGCCCACTCATGGTCTCCACAAAGCAAGATGGGTTATCATACATGATGGCAGTTGCTTTGGCAGTCTAGTCTGGGACACCATAGTTGGTAAGAATATGCAGCATTACATCCCTGTTGACACTGTCAAAAGCCTTGGAGAAGTCTACAAACACAATTGAAGCTTTTCTCTTGGAAATTCTCAACTCTTTTTATGATCCTTCTGAGGGCAAGTATATGAAATAGTGTTGATCTGCCTTTGCAAGAATCATTCTGGTTCGTTCTGAGAATGAGATCTATGTGAGAAGTGATTCTGTTGAGCAGTATTGAGTTGTAGATCTTAGAGGCTAGTGGTGACAGTGTGATTCCTCTGTAGTTTTGGGGTTGTTGGAGGTCGCCTTTTCTTTGGTAGAGGAGTGATGAACGACGTTGACAAGGCAACTGGTTTGTTTCCCATGTAGGTGTTGTTACAAAATTCTAACAGTTGATCATGGAATAGTGGACTCTTCCAGATTACTGAAGGAATGGTGTTGTTCTTGGTGTTGTTCAATTTTTTTTTTCAGGCAGATCTGAAGCTCCTCTATAGTGAAACCCCCAGTCTGGATGGGAAGGGTGTCTGATATCTTGTCGTTGAAGAAAGGTTCATCAAGTGTTATTCTGAACTGGCTTGCCAAGTAGAGAACTAAAGTGCTGAAACCATGTTTCGAGGCGCTCTTCAGTGGTTTCACCTTTGATTCTTATAGGTGGGATAGCCTTCTTATTGGTCAGCTACCTAAGTGCCTCCCAGGTTGCAGCAAAATTGATGATGAAATATTTCTCTTTATCCTACGATGTCCTTGACTGCCAATATAAAAACGCCTCATATATATCCACTATGAATTCAAATTTATTTAAACTAAGGTAATTAGTTTTTAGAACAAAGACGATAATGGTTCAAAGGAGAGGAAGAAACAAGCAAGAAAAATAATACGAAAAAAAAAATATTAGACAGGCATGCAATATGTAGTAGCCGAGCTTACTGGAGTTCTGCTAGACACCATTTGGCTCAGATGCCAAGTCCTTGTACTAGCGTTAATTCTCTCAGCATAAGTTAACCAGTCTGAGGTGAAAATTGCATCACTTAAGGGCGCTAAAATAGTGGATCAGAATAACGAATGACGAATTCTTCCTTTACTGCTGCTCATTTTACTCTCTTTGTTTTTGTGTGTGTTGCTTTGTTTTGGTTTGATCTGGTTGTATTTGTTTATTTGTTTGTTGTTTTTTAAGAGTAGTTTGAAATTTGTTTTGATTTTATGTTTATGTCTGTAATTCTGTTGAAGATACCAACCATAGTTCTAAAATATTAACATTTGCTTTCAAAACCTTTCTCCTACTGATAGAGCCTTTAAATGGCAAAGTGCTTCAATCGTAATAGTGGCGGTTATATAAGAACACTAATGTGTGACAAGTGCCAGTTCGAGGGAGGATTTATAGTGGGAAAATAGACCTCAAACAAGAATTATACACCATCAATGACTTTTTCAATCCAGGAAATGTCAATCTTTCTAAATTTATTAACCCATTTCCCGTGGACTCGACGGTGACGTTATTAATATTAACCAAGATGAAACGATTGATGAAGATGATAACGATGACGATGATAACGCTGATGTGATGATGATGATGATGATGAGAGATGATGATGATTGATGATGATGAGATGATATGATGATGATGATGATGATGATGGGTGGATGATGATGATGCTGAGTGATGATGATGATGATGATGATGATGATGATGACAACAGCGAAAAGATGACGATGGGCTGCCGAGGTGTGATGATGATAATGATAATTAATATTTACGGCAACAAGCAAGACGATTTTTTTCCAAGATTAAAAATAAGAGATAAAATAGGAATGGCATGCCTACCTTAGTTGCTATAGATCAGTATCACAGATTTACGGGCGGAT
Source organism: Ophioderma brevispina (assembly GCA_023653785.1). Lineage (NCBI taxonomy): Eukaryota > Metazoa > Echinodermata > Ophiuroidea > Amphilepidida > Ophiodermatidae > Ophioderma > Ophioderma brevispina. Next base: position 11,589 of record JAMKCH010034172.1, read on the forward strand.
CAATCATTCACCATTTCAGAAAATAATCAATTTAAAAATAAATAACATGAAAAAACATAAGTTTTATCAAATAGGTATATATAATTTCATGAAGGACTCAAACGTCAATAAATTCGTGAAATGAACTACATTGACCCAGTTCATGGAGACTATTTTTGTGGAAGAAATACACAATTCTAATGCTGAATTATTAATGGCTGCTCCATGCTAAGAGACATAACATAAACACCTAATATTAATTAATATGCAATGGGATTTTTTTCTCTCCAAAATAAAGCTTTTACTTGAGTATCTTTAGCAGACGCTTTGTATTATACAGTGTGAACCATAAAGCGTAACCTTTAATGAAATCGTTATAATGTCAACATTTTCAAAATTAGATTTAATTACTATAGCTGCCAGGTACAATTAATGGCACCGTAAGTTTTTCCTACAACCACGAAGAATTTGTTCAAATGATTCAAAAAATTAATGATGAAAATATGTACCAAGTTCATTTTGGTTAAATACTTTTTGACCGTTACGAATGTTTTGAGCTGGTCAAATACTGACACAAAGACCTCATTGTACTTCAAAAGTAATAATTCGTCGTTCATATTTAAAGTGAAGTATTTAGGTCAACGTTGTTGTGAATTTGCTCAAACAGTTCTATTGTTCCTTCAAAGCCAAAAATAAATTATTTTGTAATTTAATTTAATGATTTTTATAGTATCGTTCAGAAAATAGATTTCGTTTATGTTAATACTTAAAATATTTAATATTGAAAAAGCGACGTATAAGTACTATACAAAAAATATCGTTCGACTTTTACCTTTTGTGTTTTTACATTATAGTGCGTATGCCACTTTAAAAAGATACACAGAAGTAAGAACGTTATTAACAACTGTCGTATAGGTGATACGCCACCTTTTCATCGCAAACATACCATAACATTCGATCTCGAACACTAATTTTGCTCAGTGGGGTATAACTTTGGAAACCATATTTCATTTTAAGCCTGTAGTTTCAGCTTTATGATGTTTATAAATCAGTTAACTAAAGAAAAATCAAAATTTCACAACCTCGGCCGTTTTAACATATATTAAGTTCACCACTTTGCCATTAGTACGTCCCGATGAGTAAAACGATGATTGACCAAGGCAGAGACATGGCGACTACTCCATACTTTTAGATGTTCCAGATATCACAAGATGGAATGTTGACATTAGGACTCCATCAAAGTGTTGTTATTACCGAAAAATGGAACTTACTGACATCGACATATTACAGCATGTTTGTAGGCGCAAAGTAAACCTCCATTGGACGTTTCAATGTACAGATTTCCCTTATTGGACTTGCTACTGTAAGTACTTACGGGTCGCATCATTTAGCAAAATAGAGCCGTGTCCAGGTGTTTCACATGGTAACGATAATTGTCGTAATTGTATGCAAGCAATATGGAAAAAACGCACAACAATTTGCAGCTATCACCTGCATGATAAATATCAACTTCTTCATCAAACCAATGAACGTGATAGAAATAGAAAAATGCCTAGTTGTGAAGTCAAGCGAACGACAGTGCAGAGTGTCTTGTTTATTTATGGAGTTCAACCCGAGCAAAAATACGTGCGCAATGCCCTCGGCAGCACAGAAAGTCCAATACGCCGTGTTGATCTAGATGGACTTACTTCTAGCTCTGAATGTTACAAAAGTTTTCTTTCCACAGGTAAAATACACGATGCGTCGGTGTTTCTTTTTCGATACATATGATAACCTGCAAAACAACGGATGAAAAGATCGTGTGAAACTTCACAGATAAGTATAGAGTCAAGTTAATCTAAACAAGATGAAACTAAACGTAAATAATAGCGTCAGTATTTTTAAAGCCAATAAAATAAAGATTTTCGATTTAGGGATCAGGAAATCGCGATTGAATCTTATCTGGCAAAATTCTCGTCCGAAACGCCCCTCTAGCATTCTGTATTTTTTTTTATATTCGTATGTATTTTATTGTTGGCGAGAAAAAAGACGAGACTCAGTTTCTTGTGTGATTCTTTCATGGATTACTTATTATGTATTTTATTGTGGGCGGAGAAATGACGAGAATCGGTTTCACGTGTATTTTTTTAATTCTAGATGCAATTTATTATTTGGCGAGAATCAGTTTCCTCGTGCATTTTTTTTTTAATTGTAATGTATTTTATTATTTGTTTTTTTTTTCTCTTTTTCCTCTTTTTTTTTTTTTTTTTTTATTTTTTTTTTTTTTTTTTTTTTTTTTTTTTAAAAAACACTTTTTCTTTTTTTTTTTTTCTTTTTTTTTTTTTTTTTTTTTTTTTTTTTTTTTTTTTTCTTTTTTTCTTTTTTCTTTTTTTTTTTTTTTCTTTTTTTTTTTTTTTTTTTTTTTTTTTTTTTTTTTTTTTTTTTTTCTTTCTTTTTTTTTTTATTTTTTTTTTTTTTTCTTTTTTTCTTTTTGCAGAATGGCGAGATTTGTTTTCTCGTTGTGCATTTAAATCTTATGTATTTTATTGTTTGGGGAGAAAAAGGACGAGAATCAGTTTTGTCGTTGTGTTTTTTTAATTATGTATTTTATTATTTGGCGAGAAAAATGAGGGGAATCGATTTCCTCGTTGTGGATTTTTAATTTAATGCATTCATTCTTTTTTATATGTATTTTATTATAATGACGAGAATCAGGTTAATCTTTAATCTTGTGTATTTTAATTGTTTGGTGAGGACGTTAGCATAATATATTTATTACTTTGTGATGAAAATTGCGAGAAATTTGTTTTCTCGTTGTGTATTTTTCATATTATTTCATTATTGGCGAGAAAAAATGGTGAAAATCAGTTTTTCGCTCTGTAATTTTGTTAATTTCTTATGTATTTTAATTCTTAGATTAGCTGGCGAGAAAATACCAAAGGAGAAAAAAAGATCTCGCCATTTCGCCAGAACCAGGCGGGGAAAGAATTATGGGAAGAAGGACGAATTAGATCAGAGGAAACTGAAGTGCTTCTGGAGAAAACCTGCGAGGGACGAATATGGATCGGCAAACCAAATTCACATACGACATTGGCTGGACGGGAATCGAAACGGGGGCACGCATTGGTGAAAGGTGCGCGACTCGACCTCTACACCAACTCGCCCTCCCAATATATGTTCCATAAATGTTGCATATACTAAGCGCATCAGGGTTCAGTCAGTTGCATTTTCTTTTGTTTACATTTGACTTTCTTTGTTTTTGTTTGTTTGTTTATTTGCTCTCCGTGTGTTTCTATACGTTTGGTGAAGACGGGTGTATGATAAGGTACGGAGAACTAGCGCGGTGTGAAGATTTGCAAACAACGCACGTCATTACGATCGCCTTGAGGTTGCTAAAGTATGTTACGACCGCATATGGGGAGCGCATAGATGCAATATTGCATTGTACCACTGATACGTGCGTCTCAATCTATTTCAATTTAATTACAATTATACAATACGGCAATGGGAAAATGTAATTAACCAGTAAAATTTTACGGGCGGAAGGAGAACAGCATTATAAAACATGCAAAATTTATAGCAGTACAAAGATTAGGTTCCCGGGGCGGAACCTGATTATGTTTCAGAAGATAGACACCCAATTGGCTGTTATTCTCACTATCTTTCGAATTAATGGCGGAAGTATTCAAAGGAATGGCTAAATATGGCATGCATTATAGAACTGCGAACCAGCTAAAACAGTCCAAGAAAATGACTGCGTCGATTTTTTTTTCTTTAGCATTGAGAATTTTGAAGTCTGATTTTCCATGTACAATTTTCAATACAATTGACATCTGAAAGTTACATTGGAGAAACTATTTTAAAATCAAATTACATCTGATGATGGTAGGGTTCATTCTACAACATTTTTTCAAAAATTAACTGAAAAGAGAATTTAAGTGAAGATCAAACTCTAGTTTGACTTTTCTTTGGTAGCCGATTGAAGAAAGGGATACGTGTGAATGTAATCTTTTTCAACGGTAAACTGTTTCATCTTTGTTTTAACTTTTTCTGGTAATCCCGCTTTTCAGTGTGTGTATAACACTGCTACATTTCATTCTGGGGTCCGTTATCAGTGATCACCCACGTAAAAGCATCAATATATGTGAAATTGTAGTGATAGCTTTAAAATGAAGGAATCATTGTTGACTTTCATAAGGTTTTTATTTCAAATGCAAATTGGCAAAAGAGTGTTACGGTCCACCTGACCAAGGCCAAAACCACTCAAAACTACGGATTCAAAACTCTGAAGATGGAACAAATACACCTGTAAATTATTGCAAATATTAAACACAGTATTATTTTCATGTGTGTCTAATTCAATCTCATTCAAAACATCGATTAGGTATCAAAATCAAAGATTATTTATAAAGTGGTAAATTAATGAACTACTAACTTTAATACCTGTGTGGCCCGCGAAACGCGGGCTTGCGGCAAGATTACTATAAAGATGTACAACTTGCAAAGAGTCCTGGAGAATATTCCAGCACAAAAATTCAATTTCCTTAGTGGGACGGTCCCCCGGGGACGACTTGTCTTACTGAGAAAACCAAGAAATAAGGGAACCGAACACGGCTACACATCGGACGAAAACTGTTGGAGCTGTTACAACTATGACAATGTCCGCTATAGGAAGACAATGGTACTGGAACTGTCACTAACTTGGAACAACGGAGGTCACTATGTTGGAAACTCTGCTAATACTTGAAGTAAGGGTTGTAATACTTGCTAATAACTTGGAGCAAGAGTTAAGAAGCTCTGCCTCATCTTCTCTCACCAGGGCTTTATACAGTGTGAGTCAATTATAAAAACCCTACATTCAACATGTTAAAAATAACAATGTTAAATATAGTCCATTACATTATAAGTCGGGAAATGCCTCAACCATTCCACATGTACTGCCTAGATTTAGGATCTTGCGCAGCCTACTCACGTGACTGTTGGAATTATACAGCCGTGCGCCACCTATGGTCAGGCTCCTATTCCTTGGGTTGATCTCCTAGACTCCAGAACTTCTATGAAAATCAGTAAGGGGTTTTAGACGCTTCTCCGGTTTATGTTTTCTTCTGAGATCTTCTGTTTCATTTCTTTTGCTTCACCCACCAGTTAGCACACAAACCAGTATTATGTTATATTATGGTAGAATAGATTAATTACAATATTTTATGTGCTAATTTATGACTTAGTCTTACTCAAGTGAAAGAAAATCAGCTAATTCTAGGGGCCTGTAACAAGAGGAAGAAAACATGTTGAAAAACATATAAAACTCCATTCCATTACGTGTTGCAATAAGAGTCCGTACGGACATGACTGACCTGAATATAGGGTCCCTTTCGGTTCTTCTCACGGTATATGGTATGTTAGGATACTCAAACCTCTTACAGACACAGCTAAATTTTAGGTGATTTTTTTTTTTTCTGATTTTGAATCACTGATCGTGCCTTCAGACCTAAGAAAGTCTTGTGATTACCATTTCATTAAGGATTTGGCCTTTCTAAATTTCCTTAGATTAAAGATCAATCTAATTGGATTACTATCAGGGACAAATCAGGTTTAATTAGCAGTTTAAATCAAAACCATTGAAATATTACATAAAAATTCATATTTTTCCCTACATTTTAAATTTAGAAATGTTAGACAGTAAACCTATATTAGTTAGCGCAACCATGTCAACAACAAATATATCGGGTAAGATGGGGTTTCTCAGATGCAAAAAACATAATTATTCTATCAAACTTGATGACTTGGTTTGGTTCAATCGCCTATTTAACTGATGAAGTGTCCGGTAAATATTAATTAGTCCCAGGTCGATGGCAGTTAATTGTAAACCTACCAACAATATAAGCAGTTTGACAACGTTCATGGACACTAAAGAGTATATACACTCAATGCTATTGACAATGGTGATGAAAGGATAACTGATTCTGCGCAATGCGTTCACCTCTGTTTGAAAGTCAATTTATGACAACAAAACCAAAATTAAAACAAACAAAGGATATCAACGGCGACACAGTTTTGGCAACCGATTTGGATTATTTTATTTCCATTGACTGCGATCATGTGTAAGATATTAAAATTTTATTTGCAGCACTATTAGTTTTCTTAAAGGAGGATGGCCCGAATTAAGGGTTATATAATTGTTCATATTGATTGATTGACTTTTTACGGAAAAAACCCAAACCGGTTAAAGTTCTCGCCAAATTCAACCCGTTTTGAAGCGAGAGCTAAAGCGTGATTTTTTTTAATCACGATAGCGTAACGGTGTAAAATTAATATGGTCGACCAAAATGGTGACACAATTACGCTCAGATAATCCAAACCAAAACATCCTTTAGCCCTAAGATTTCACGGGTAAGTGAGAATAAGAAAAATAGAAGCTTTCTTCTGATACCAAAATTTTGACCACTGCCGGTTAAAATCTGGGGTCCCTGGGGACGAGGGCTATTAGAGATCGGGCCATGGACCTTAAACATCTAGTCTTACACGGGCTTTCACCCCCCCCCCTTGGAGAAGGATTATAGGAGGGCGATATAACATACAAATCGCGACTTTTGTAGGTATATTTATGGCAAGAGATTCCCGCAATGGATTTTTCGATTTTTGAAGAGATGATAGCTCATGCGAGTTCCCTACTTGAATCAAATGATCTAAAAATAACACCAGACAAGTTTGTATGGGGTCAAACAGCTGCAGGGACTCGCTCATATGCGTTGGGCATTTCAACACAAACAAAGAGATAAAAATAAGATGCATTTTATTGTAAATTCACTGTAAAAAATTAAAAAAAAAAATTAATAGTGTTAAAATTTACATGTAATGCAGCGAATAAGTGCATTTTGCAGGCAATCGACTTCTTCCAAATTTTTCGCTCGAGGCGTTTTTATGAGGGGCTGATCTGCCCTTTCTGCATAGCTAAGTACTCATAACGGTTTTGGGCCAGAGGCGATGCCGGCAGAGTGTCAGAATGGTCGGGTGCTCCTTGCTGGATTATTTCGTCCGAACCGATACGAAAATTGCTAATAATACGAATTAACAAAAAAAATATCAACTTTTACGTTGTTACAAAAGGCTAATTGGGATTGTGATCACGAAGTAATTTTAGATTCCATATTTTAATCATATCAATCAATCAATAGAGAGTACTTTTCCCCACAATTAGCGATTGTTGAAAAGGATGACTTGCCCTTAATTCGGAATAATACTAGTTGGGTCATTTGGAGCAATTCCGTGACCGTATAGAGCAAGAGCTCATTTCTCAGTGGACTTGCCTTCTCGGCATACCGCAACCTCTCCGTTAATGAACTGCACAGGCACTTTTTTTACGTGCAAGCCGTTTCCATACAGAGTTTGATCAGTGATGCCTGACGTCTGCAACACAGCCTCATCTTGGCCCGTTTCTAAGTTTCTAAATCACGAAGACATTTATCCGCTGCAAATACAAGCGAGCACGAGTTCACTCAATTTTTAATTTTCCGCGCAAAGTGATGTTCAAATTTGCTAGTTCCTGACTGTATTACTTACTTTAAATAGTTATAAATGGTGACTAAAATGAGATAAAGTTCCAAGCAAGTTGTTTATAAGCAAATTTCGTGATAAAAAATAGTTAAAGGAAATCTAAACAATTTTCGCTCCGACATTTAGCTAGAAATCAACGCATGCACCAGCTCTCTTGGTTAACAACATTGAACTTAATTGTCCTGGGCTTTGTCATAGTGCATAACTCCCCCTTCACACCACAGCTGTTGATTTGCAGGCCAGAGTCGCCCCGTAAATAGTCATATCGACCGACTGTAACAACACGCCCCATTTTCTCGGCATTCATTACCGTTCCATAGTATATGGTAGCGTCCGTTTTAGTATGACTTGATTAATAAAATGGCTAGTTCCTCCTTTATTACCCCAGTTTCAATGTTAATTTTGTTAATATTTTGAAAGCCAATATCGGTACGGTTCAATGATCGAGGTCTCCGCCTTGATAAACTTCGCAATTGAACATTTTCAAGTTTTTTGAAAGAGTAATCTTCAGATATTTTTTTACTCAACTTAAGCCCCGATTTGTATCAAATTTTAAATTTTTTTTGCTTGATTTGAAAGGATATCCACACAAGAAATGGTTCCCCTTGTTCATACAACTGCTGTGCATTTTTGTACAAAGGTTTTGTAAAGTCAACAATACGAGTTTGTTTTAGATCACTAGTGCAAATGTATAATATTCAAAATCACACGTTGACTGTCATACGGGAACGTAAAATAATGGCCTTTCTAGACCTCTGCGACCTGCCTTGTTCTATGAAGGGGTATTTGAAATAAAGAATCAAATTTAGCGGGTGCCCTCGTGAATGTGTGGTCGGAATCCAGGAGGGGGAATTTTAAATACAGGGTCAAAAATGAAACTGCCCTTGGATTGCGCAAAAGTTAACTGGAAGAGTTCGCCTTTTTATAAGGATTAAAAAAGGTATAGTTTGTACTACTTAGAACTTATTGTTATGGAGATATAAAACAAAAATCGTCAAATGTAACGGTCATCATGAAAGTTTAAATCTTAAATATGCTCAGATTTCATTAAAAACGGGCTCAATTTGTCATCTAACTCCGAATAAGTGTCTATCTTCACATTTTGTTATCGGAAAGATGAGAAAATTATTACCTGGAAGCCTTTTTACGAAAGCTTTTGGCTTGTTTAGCCACGAGGAGAGTTCATTAGGGAAGTGTAAGACGAGGGTTAAGTTTTAATTGGAAACAATTTCGTAGGGGTGAGTAGGTAACTACCCTCCCCTATGGCATGACGGGAGTCGAACTAGCCTTGGCACCTCGTGTGTTTCATCCATCAAATAGTTAAAGAAAATGATCTTAATACTGTTTATCCGCTCTGATTTCTTGCACGCTTTGCCATTTGTTCCCAGTGGAAATATTCTCTACCTGTATTTTTATTCTATAAATAGCAATGTAAAAAGAAAAATCACTTTCCCTCTCTTGGGTTTGTAAGTAACCGCAGAAGTAGAAATATTCTAACCCTATTTATGCGTTGCCATTGTTCCTGTCAATGCTCCACACTGTAATGAGGGAGTCCAGATAAATATTTAAAAAAATCTCGGAAATAATAAAACCATGTTTTTAACTACTGATTATCGTATACGTCCATATTTTGAAAATGGTGCTTTTAATTCGCTCGGCACACAGAAATACTAAATCATTATCTGATTACATAAACACGCGTTATTTGCCCTAATTCCTTCAGGTTTGATCATAAATACTTGGTAAGCATTTCCACATAGGCAAACAAAAAAACAGGGCGCTTCTTTCTGGAATGTCCCCATGAAACGTATTTAGAAGACGAAATGTTTTTCTCTTTGATGTGAACCGGATTGTTATTAAAGAAGCGCACACACATTGCTTTAAAAGTCCAAACTTTGCATGGTTATAATCGTATGTGATAAAAAAAATTGTTAACTTCACGTGGCTTGAATAGTGGGATCTGCTCATTAATATGGGTTTTATTTCCAACACGAGAACACATTGAATTCTTATAGAAGGCCTTAACATAATGCCCGATTGAGAAATAACTGTTGAGTTTGAACATTGGCAATTAAATACCCCACGCAATCTGAAGAAATCAATTATACTGAGCAAAATTCCATCATTTGCATTTGCGATAGCGACCACAAACTTAAATTCCACCATTAATTGTGAGACTTGTCGATGTTTTTCTTCAATACGGGGACGTTTCAGATGAAAACGTTAATTTAAAATTTGCTGAATACAATTATTTTATCACGTATGAACCAAAAGTATTATATGATTTCCTGGTGGTCAAAAGTGCATTGTGAAATTATCTATTAATCGTGGTAACCATCATAGGTCCGATTTTGATCACCCTTAATAAAGATGTCATTTGCTTGAAATGTGCCCTTTGTCTTGAAGATTTTGTTTTCAATTCTTCTGTCTGCAAAACTTAAAAGCAAACAATATGCAGTAGGCTCAAACACAAATGAAAGTCGGGTCGTCTTTTTTAACTGAACTGTCGTACGAACGTAAATGATCAACGTACATTTTACAAGACAATGTGTTTTGTTTAAGTAACTTGATTAATCTTTCCTTACAATTGCAAACTTTGATAGCATCGTAGAGTTGTGATGCCATTAAATAAACATCATACCAAAACGGCCTGCAGGTCATCTTATTTTTATCTTTTTTTTTTAATTTGGGGAAGGAATCAATCTTATTAGCTTCCATTATGATCAACAGCAGCAACAGCGCATCACTATCATTATCACCGATTTCAAATCGCCCATGGTCCATCAACGTCGTCTTCGCCATATCATCATCATCATCATCATCATCATCATCTTCATCATCATCATCATCATCATCATCATCATCCTCATCACATCATCATCAGCACATCATCATCATCGTCTCGTCATCGTCGCGTCGTCGTCCCGTCATCGTCGTCTCGTCAATCACCCTCATCATGTTGCCCATCGTCAAATCGGTCGTCACCATCATCATCATCATCATCAATGGACAATGTCGTCGTCATATGATTGCTATTCCCTTGACAGAAAAAGCAATGTTAGTGTGTAATTCGTCTCGTTTGTCATTTTGTCCCCTTCACCATATCCGCCTTTCGAACTGTCATTTGGCCACACACCTTGCCATCACCCACTATTAAATTGTAGCAGTTTGACATTACACATTATTACTAAGTTTTTGCATCAAAGTCGAATCATACAATAATTGACAGGTTTGTAGAATTAGTTAGAACCCCCAAATTCATTCCACATCGTTAGCACAGCAACAGGACTGCTTCTGATAATTAATGCTTCTAGTTTATTGGATGAAGCAGAACTGCGATACAGGTAATTCCTAGTAAGTATCGGCGTGGAAACTGAAATCATTCTAAACATATTATAAAAATATAAATGTTCTGTTCATTATCAACACTGTTTCTTATTCTCCTGTTTCCAAACGCCTAATGAAATAACCACAGGGCATTGCCAACATATAAAACACTTCCCCTGCATAGAGTAATGTAATACTCCTGAATACCTGCTCACACTGACTATATAGAATAAAAATGCGGTAAAAATATACCTTAAGGAGATAGTTCCCTTTTATGGTATGGAAATGAAGTTAACTACTTTGCAAACCAGAATAAAACCTTTGAGCAACAAAAACATTAAATAAAAAAAAATAAAATCAGTGGATTCGAACTTGTTGAAGGCAAAGGAAGGAGTGAAACGGAAAATGTTTCGCCGAAAAAAAAAATTGAATTCCTCCACACAGGCGTAAATAACAACCGTACTTTTATGAAATGGATTGCTCTCCTCTTGGTCTGGGTATGTCGTTTGTTATGTGGCTTCATATCTAAAAGGCAGTTAGGGAATCCCTACGTACACGGCGTTACAAAATATAAATTTATATGCCTTTAAAACAATTCTCAAAATATACAATTTATGTAAATTGTTAATCCTACAATTCTAATAATGAATACTTCATCAGTTTTTCCTTGGGTTTATTAAACAAATGTTTAAAATCTGAATGCGACGAAACGTTTGATCATTACCGTGGAAATGTGCATATGGGCACAAAGCCGGGTGGTAATTGGAACTTCGTTTCAAGAAACGTCAGGAAAGATTAGCAAGGCTGCCTTCTCAAGGTATTTTATACTAATTAAAATGCTCTGCCGAATAGGTGAATAGTTAATTAGTCCCACCGATTGATTAGGATTGGCTAATAAAATGGCAATTAAGACAGGTAATGCAAAACTTGAGGTCAGCAGCTTTTAGAAAAAAAAATACAGAGACCAAAAAGGTTTTGTCGTTTAAGGAGCATTTTTTTTGTCAAAAGAGTGGTCGGGGGAGTTAGTTAATTGCGGAATGATTCAAATCGAGAGTAATAGTGCAAAGCACTAAAACACTCCTGGTTATTTTTTCTGTAGTACACAGTTAGAGAAAAAAAAAAACCACTTCTCAATATCTCATGCATAAAATCTCAGAGCATTTTCATGGTGCTTTCATAATGGACTCACCAGACATTTTTTCAAACAAACCAGATAAGCTTTAGTGGATGGGTGGGTGGGTGATAACCATCGAAGAATAGCGCGGTGGTATTCCAAATCTATTTAGCTTGATTACCATGGGGAACCTGTGGATTATAGAAACAAATAAAGGATATATACTCGGAAAGGACCATGGCAGGATAAGCATAGAAAAAGCACCTAAATGTGTAACTAGGTGATATTGTTATTTTGCAATATTGCGTGTACATAAAGACTCGGTTTTCAGGAGGTATTCATGCTTTCTCTAAAATGCCCAAAAAGCTGAAAACATGAACAAAACACTCAAAATTGGAGGGGTGAGTTATAAGTAGCAAACCAACAACTATAAATAATTCATATACTTCAAATATCACTTGCGATTTATATCATGATATTATACAAAACAGGTCTTTCATTGAATGATCAGCAGTTTACTATAGTAGAAAGTGGTATTGGCTCATGTTCAAAACTTGAACATTTCGTGTTTTTCAAAGTTCGGATCAGATAACTTCCATTTAATGGTTTGTAAAAATGGGGGTACCGATAATGAATGGTCAAAACTGAGGGCCTCTTCATCGGCTTATTCTGCCGGTCCTTTACTCTTTTTGTGGTATGGTTATGCCATTACAAAAAAATCGAGCGCCAGAAGCATGCGTCCACATTTGTGTTGTGTTTTTATTGCCAGGTTATGGGGGTAGGGTATTCAGACCTTAACCATGAGTTAAGTAATCAATGTTCCATGTCATTACCATAATTAAAGCCCTTATTAAGAAGAGTTGTAAAACAATGGTGTAAAAACTATAGTTCTAGGTGTTACATGGTAATGACACAAAACTAAAAACAAACAAAAAATAAACTGGCGGCAACAAACATTTTGCGCCAAAATCCGGCTTCATCTTGCCCTAATAGATCTACGTGTGCTTAATATCTGGGCAAAATGGATGTTCCTCGATCTTTCGTACGTTGTTTGAAATGGCAGCCAATCAGAGGCCTACCTGAGTTTACTATGGAACAAGAACAATCTTTCATACATTTCACATTGCACATTACAAACTTCGTAGTTAAGGGCTTTAAAGGTGCAAACGTGAGATTTTGGGGACATCCCATATATTGTGGCAATATGTAGTGACTTCAAGAGTAAGACCTCCCAATAATGCTTTACTTGTGTTTCTGGTCTACAGAAAATGCTTGAAAGTGAAAACAAAAGTCGATTTTTTTTCATTTGATTAATTTCAAATAAAATTTCAATTTTGAAGTGAAATCTACACCTAAATAGGCCTATTTAACCTAATTAAATCTGACAATAAATTAAGAGGTCACTTGAAATGTATATCAAATATGCGTAATGACCTTTGTTTGGAAAACTAAATTAGCCAAAAAAATGCCATTTGTTGCACTCACCTGACGATTTGTTCTGAGGTGTTTTGACCTTTGGAATAACTTGTTGATTGATGGAAATCCTAAACCTATGCTAAAACTAGCTAAAAACGATGATGATATGACGTAACGAGTTATAAACTTTTCGGGACATTAAATATTCGCCTGTCAGACGTAACATATTTACTGTATATTTGAAGAAGAGTAAAAACGTCCGATAGTAGCAATAAAGCGAAAAATATTAAATCATGATTCTGATGAAAATATTTCAGCCGCCCTTTAGTGATTGCAGTTTTTCAACCTCTACTTGTTAACGTATCTGAGAGAATTAACGCAGATGGATTTTTCCCTCTGAGCCGAGTTGTGTCACGGACTGTACTCAGGCATTTTCAGATGTCATGACTGTAAATCCCCCTTTCTCCTTGTTTGTCTTTAACGTTCTTTCTCTTTCTTTTTTTTTGCCCAATTTTGTTTTCATTTAGATGGATAGGTAGAGAATGCAAACAATATCATTAATCTACTGTTGTTTATTATACACAGCGACGGATTCACCCATACCTTGACTGGTATGGTTTTAGAGTACTGTATAGAATGGGATGGGATTAAAACCAATTAGTGATTGTTAAAAATGGGTATTAAAATTACATGTTTTCTCATTAAGTCCCTTACTCTTCGCTGGCAGAAGAGAGATATCATATGTCATTTGAAATCAATGTGGCAAAATTGATATTTGTCATTAGACCCCTGTCTGGAACAAAATCGCAATGCGGTAGTATACCTAACTGATATGTGTTTTATGGCAACGCAAAATATATTCTACAACATTTTAACTCTATCGTAGAAATTATCTGTAAAATACGTCCTTAATTTTTCAAAACATGAATATCACAAGAGACATTGCATTGACTCTTAAGAGCTTATCACGATGATTCGGCTTAATCCATTCATTTTTCTGTTTAACCTTTTCCTCTAAGGCATGTAATTTCCAAAAGTGAATCACCAGCTATGGATGTTACCATTGTACTTTGAATATGAGATGTCGATTTCATAATGCCTTGTTTTCGTCAAAATGTGATCACCGCCCTTAGCAGAGTCTACAGAACTAGTCCCAAAAAATATACAATCAAAGATTAATATTTTTGGCCAAAAACTTTAAGTTCCTCTCAATGAGTTTTTTACTGATCTTTTGAAAGGATTGTTCCAGCCTTCAACATGAGATTTTTGTTTTTTTGTAATTTGGGGGTTTTGGTTCAGGGAGTTAATGGTCTAATTAATCTGAGACAGTTGAAAAAACCTTGGCCAGTTTCGGCTATCCCGATCTCCACAAAGTTGCCATTTTAAAATCACCGTCAAGAGATTCTTTATGAACATTTAAATAAAAACTAGGTATAAAGAGCTGCTTCTTGTGATATAACTAATTTATAACTTTATAATGTCGCAATTTCTAATAATACATTTATGCAATGGGAAATACAATTCCAAATAGTCTCCGTTGTCCAGCTTTATCCCAGTTTTCAGCAAAAGGTAGAACCATTAAAACACCCTTGTTGAACTAACCTGAGACCTTTGAACACAACCATCCGTTCATTTATTACTCTTTGTTGAACCCTGCTTTATTCATTATATTCCTCCCTTGCCATCTTGGAGGCAGTGGAGAATAGGGGAAGGGTAAATTGTCCCTCCAAATTTAGAGCATTGTCCACACATGTGTCCCTCAACAGAACTGGTAAACATGTTACAATTTGTTTAGCGTAACAATTCCCCAAATTTCCATGATTAATGATTACTGTCCCCCTGAGAGTGAGTCCCTCATTTCACCCACAACTTAATAATTCTGGTGCTTCACTTGAAAAATACAACATATTGGGTTAGTCCAATGCATGATAATACAATCACTCGGATATGTACAATACTTTTTGTTTGAAAAGGGTTTAATCCCACAATGATGCTACCGCCTTATACACTTTAGCTTCACTTGAAACTTCAGGGAGGAACTGGCCCAAGTGATATTTTTCCTTTGTGTTCAACTGACAATATCTCCGGCTTAGGCGTCCATCCATAAATTGAGATGGAATAAAAGCGAGGGATTTAGTTTAGGATTTATGTCTATAAAAATGGAAGTCAAAGTTTGGCAAAAATACACCAGTTCATATTTGTTTTTTATAATTTTTTAGTTTGATTGGTATAGTTTTTGTTGGGACAGTCTCTATATTCCTTGATTTCAAATAATACTTTTATACACCAAACATTATATTGAAGTTTGCAATGTCGTTATTTGGATTGCTCGCGAATTTGGTTGTTATGTGATATACCATCTTGGTTTTGTAACATCTTTGATGGGGCACTTGATTAATAAATGAAAATGAAATAAAACACAAGTCCAATTAAGGAAAGTCAGATCGTCCATGTGAGGTGCAACAAAGTCCGTATCGCATTTTCATGATTTTACAGGAGAAAGGCATTTTTGTGTTTTCGTTCGTTTGTGACTTTTCAAATGAAAATAATTTTTACATACGATAAATGGTTTTACACGAGTAAATAATGTATTCTACACAGATTCAATTTTGAGTGCCAAAAGTTCGTATCTACACCTACTTAGGCCAATTAGCCTAATAACTCTCCACAATAAATGAGCCCTCTACTTGAAATAAATATTTAAATGACGCGTATTCAAATATACTATGTAAATTGAATCAAGTAGGCCTACAGGTATTATTGAGTGGGAAAAGTCCGTTAAAATCCGTTGTAATGGTTTTTAAGGGTTTTTATTGTGCAAGAGAGTAAAATTTGGTAAAAAATACTGAGCGTAATATTGAGTGGAAAAAAAGAGTCGTAACTACATTTTTAATATGATTTTACGGGTTTTTTGTGCCAAATTTAGCATAAATTTGGTAAAATATGAAATTGTCTTTTTCCACAAAAAACATGGGAGTTTTTTTACTTGTACCACATTAAAAAAAAAAATAAAAACATCGCTTACAAGAAATAAAATGGTCCGTATTGATAACTAGTTTTGCAGTGGGCGAGTGCAACAAAGTCGTATCTACACCTAAATAGGCATATTAGCTTATAACTCTGCCAATAATATTGAAACTCTCACGGAAATGTATATCAAATTAAGAGAGTGATATTGTTCATATATAAAAATAACTCCAATTTCGCCAAAAAGCAGATTAGACTTTCCTTGTACTCAAATGACGATATGTATTATGATAATTAGATGGCCAAATACACAATTGTCTGATATAAGGTGATATTTCTTGCAAGTGTAAGGATGTGTCTGTAGTCGATGGACGGTATACAATTTGATCGCGGGATATGCGAGACGACGCTTCGATTAATAGCAGACATGGCCAGTGCATTGACAATATTCTTATTTAAAATTTGTATAATGTGTATAATTATTTCCAATACAATTGAAAAGTAATTTAGAATAAGGCATCAACATTTAGGATGAATCTATTCCGTTGTATTACAAATTACGAAAGAGCCATAGATTATGCCTTTTCACCCGCTTAAGGTGGTATGCTGTAATTTTTTCAAACCCGGGGCGAAGGAAACATTTTTTGCTTTCTTTCAGAGTCATCTCGTGCAAATTTGGGATGAATGCGTAAAAATATTAGCCACAAGGATACTCTGTATCGGCAACACAAAAGACGTGTAGATGCATTTTTACACGCGTAAGATACACGATACTCGTGTAAGGTTACATTAAACAACCTTACGCGTTTTTTGAACCACCTGGCCATATGCTTACACGCATACGATGCATTTTAGACGTTAAGTTTGCATCGTAGACGTTTAAGGTTGCATCTTAGACGTGTAAGGTTGCATCTTAAACGTGGAAGGTTACGCGTAGAATCTTACACGTTTTAGGACTGTTTGGCCATTTATACAATTTACACAGAGGAAATTCATGAAATTGTGTGTTTCCGATGGCTTGTATTTAGTTGCCCCAACTATGGCTACTATGATATCATACAATTATATTTCAATCAAATTTTTGGAACATCTAGCCACCTGTCAGATTTGCGACAGTGTTTCTATTCGACTAAAATGTTCTTTTTCTTTTCTCTAAAATGTTATACAGAAAGGCTTTTCAACGAAGTCAAACAGGGCGTCAATATTGTTAACAGTCTTGCGAATGTTACAATGCATTGTTAAAATGTGGAGCTGTTGAAAATAATCAACCTTTAATGTTCCTGTTCAGATAGCTGTGTTCGATATTAATACATTTAATGACGAGATAGAATCCTGTAGTGTTTTATTAGTTCGAAATATGTATCTTCACCGACTCTAAAAGCACACAAAACATACAATTACAACGCATCACGAGGACTCAGAAATATTAAAATATTCCAGAGTGTGAGTGCTGTCAAAAAGATAGGACCGTGATGATTATTTTTATCAAAAAAGGAATTGAGCTGAAAACAAGTTTTACTATTCGCGAAACAAGCATGTTCTTCGCTCATTAGAAAAAAAGAACCACTGAAATTAATCATCCTAACCCATTATTAGCCTGTTTTGGCCGAAAGAACCCCTTGTCCAGCTGTTCCACGGAATGCTGAATGGTGAATGTGTGTGAGTACCTGGAAAATGACTGAGCATTGAAATGTAACTGAGATTTAAAACAGCGAGTTGAAAAAACAGATTAGCATGGTGGTCAAAATCAATCATGAATAAAATAACAAAATTCTGAAAGATATTTCAAAACTACATGGCATCTTGGTTGGTGGAAAAGTATAAGGTATCATGGCCCCTCCATATCAAGATGTACAAACAAACTATGTTACAAACTATTTGCAAGTCCATTCTCACGAGCGGTGCCTTGCAGTCCCGCAAGCAAAACGCATACACTTACAAACAGGTCTTTTAAGCAATGTTCACCATCAGGAAAAGACAACTGAAGGCATCAGGAAGACGAAAGGACTCTCAGGTACATTAGAGTTGAACATTTAAATGACCAAATAAATTCCCAGGTACATCGCACATATTCAAAGCATTAACATTCCGTGGAAACGCTGGATAAATAGGTTCTTTCGGCAAAAACAAGCTACAATGGTTAGGGAAGGAAAGGGATGAATCGGTGGTCTTTTTTTAAGAGCAGAAGAACATGCTTGTTTGAATATGTAAAATTTTATAAGATCATAGCAATTAGTTTTTGATAATAAAAAATAAACCTCAATCACAGGGATAACAGGGAAACAGCGGGAATCTTGAACTGCAGGGCAGAGCATGGATCCGCGGATCTAGATCGACAGTAAATAACTTGTCTCTGCATTCGGCGGCTAATGAAGGTAAGCACGCATGATTGTTTAAGTAAATGTAAGTATGATTAGATATCATCCTAGTATACAAATTATGACTGCTATGAGGGGCACGGTTTAAAATTTAGGCCCCGGTGATGTTCTAAAACATGGACTGTGCCGAAGCGAAAAGCTGAGGGAAGTCATGTTTTGACATCACCGAAGCTATAATTACCTTGTGCCCGACTATTAAGCGTATATAGGTTTTATAACGAATATATAGATTCTTCTCGGATTGGTGAACGATTTCCCGAACTACACTGCTACAACTTAACAAGCTATTTGAAACGCCTATCGTTACACAGGGTCGCGCACACACGCGGATCTATGAACACGGTGTTGAGACTGTCCAGTATTGGACGGGCACAGTCGATGCCATGCCCGGGCACAGTTCATCGTGACGACATCTTAGATAGAAGACAAGGGTCCCAGCTATTTTAATGACGCTACTTTAAACATCAGATGAGAGGAATTCTATATATGAAGGTGGATAATCTACTCAAATTCATGAAGGGCATGAGCGGGTATATCATTCTTTTGAAGAAAATTGATGCAACTTTTAGACGGACATACACCACAGGTGTTAAATGTATAATTTATCCGAGCAGAAAATATACGCCAATATCCGTAAACAAACCGACTACCTTGAGAGTGTGTGAATGAATGGTGTCTCTGGCAGGGGGAATTCATTGAACTATGAAGTAGCATGTGTATGTCATATTGAAAAAGAGCTATCATTTTGCATTGCCTTTCTGCACACAACTGAGTGAACTCTTATGAGAGGGAATGATACGCTTAATTTCACACTCCGTAAGAACAGTCCATTACTAGCCGTGGGTATACCACCAGACACCAGCTGTTGTGTTTGTAGACAAAGGATGAACACTCTAATACTGACGAGAGAGTGTTTGAGCGGCACTGGCCATTCACCAAAATATGAATCTGCTGTAAAGGATAGTCTGGCTTTTGGAGAAAGAATAGAGATTATTTTACCCACAAAAATAACATACAAAAACACAAAAACTAAAAAACACCAAATTGTAAAAAAAAAAAAATTTGTAGGCTAACTTTAAGTTTGCACTCGTAACATTAATCAGCAAAAGTGTCTCTTACATGGATATCATTGACTGACGCAATCATTGATAGTAAACCACAAAAGCTTAAAGATCCGGTCAAACAGGGGTTGCATGCCCTCTGAGGATCACTCAGGTGGGTTTCCGTTGTGTTAACTCATTGCCGGTGTTCTGCAAAAAGAAATGCCACCTGGTCAATAGAAAAAATCTTCTGTTACCAAGAAGGGCGATCTTTTCTTCTTATCGTGCCAAAACATAGTAGTTCTCTAAATAGCTCCAGCCAGAGATGGGTAAAACGTAGGGCTGCATGCTTCATGATTAAGTAAGGTCCTGCTTTGTGCATTGCTTGACTCCAGCAGTGCGCCGAAAGAGGTGTTCCGGTCTGTGGTGCTGTTCCGACAACCACAGGTGGTCTGATTGCTTCCAGATGCCCCATTCTGCAAGGAAACCTTAGATGGCCAGTTATGGTTCTCAATTTGGGCATCGCAATTAAGCCCGTGCGGGTCAGCTCCAGGTGGGAGATGCTCACCAGGGTTCAATACCGATAGAGTTACTTGGTTGATGGCAAGTCTTCTTTCCACAAGGCGACTTCTTTACTCCTTAGAGACTGTTTCAAGAGGTTGGGACTTTGCTTTAAGAACTCTCTCTAGATTTAAGGCGGTTGGCAGAGGAAGGTCCAGACATAGGGTGCTTACATTGGATACTCTGCATGCTCGCTACGCTACGACGGACGTCTGGGGGAGCAATTCCTGTTAGGTTTTCCGTTGGTGTTGGACGGAGGCATCCTGTGATAAGCCGGAAGGGCGGCATTAACGCTGGATCAAGCTTCGTGCATGCGGTTGATCTTTCCTACAGGGCAGGCATACTCTTACACATGTGTAGCACAGGGCAAAGCAGGCGATCTGAGGGTAAGGGCGAGACCCCATTGGTGCCATGAGTGTGTTTTGTTTCTTCTTCAAGATGTTATTTGCGTGAACATACTGTACTCTTCGTCTTCTCAAGTGTGTCATATAGGAGAGAGTGCGGTCCAAGGTCAACTCCTAGTAGACAGGGTTATCACAAGCTCCCAGGGGAGGTTCCAGACCAGTAACATTAACTGATACGTTTGGGCTAAGCGGTGGCGTAGATGGAAGCACACACGTGTCTTAGATGGATTTGACGTAGGTGGTTTTCTCTAATAAGGAGTGAGTTCACCTAAAGCTTTGGAGAGTCTTCTTCAACAACTGTGAAGGCGGCCTCTTGTGCGCTAAATTCAAGATCGCTGCAGTAAATTAAACGACAGGTTCTGCACTCCTAGGTGGTCGTTGGTATATATGTTAAACAGGGAGGTGCAAGCACACTCCCTTGTGGTAGGACCATTCTGGAGCCTACGGCCATCGGCTCCTCTTGGCTCCTAGTTGAACAAAGAACATCCTGTAGCCAGCAAACAGGATAAGCTCAGTCAAGCGGTTTTGTCCTTGGGTAAGTTTCCAGGATTTATGGAGTAGGACAACTGTGATTATAACAGGTGTCGAGTGGCTGAGAGGTCGACGAACACAGCTCGGTTACCATACTCTCGAACATCTAATGTGTTGAGTGAGTTCGGTTGAGCCTTGGATGTCTTGTTGATTGCTGGCCGCAACCGCTTGTTCTGGTATGAGGTGTTGTCTATCACAGGGTGCGAGACGCTGCAGGAGGCGTTCAAAGAGCTTGTAGGTATGGTTGAGGAGTGGTATCGGTTCTGTAGCTATTGGGTTGGAGGATCTTTCACCATACTTAGGAGTGCCTAACACCCTGGTGCTTACTCCAGATCTTTGGGGAACTGTGGGAAATAAGGCAGCAATTGAGAAGCCAGAAGCCATTTGCTACTGGGCCAAGAGTTTTTAGTTGATCTGTAGAGATGTTGTCAAGGCCTACTGTTTTCCTGGGAAGTGAGCATACGGTTTCAATTGTCCATGTTGAAGGGGCGCGTGAAACCAGGGTCACCAACGATACCGTATTATGGTTTAGTGTTGTCTCTGGGTTATTGCGGCACTTGCCATTAATAGCAGTGGTGGGCAACTGTTGGGGGGTTTGTGTGACATTTAGCTGCTTGTGAGGTTCTGTTGGATCCCTCGGAGCTTTGAATGTAGACCATGCTTTCTGCTGTTATGGTCATATCGGGGGATTCAATTAAAGTGTGCCAGGATTTGATCTTTCAGGGAGATCCTCTCCGATATCTCCTCACCTTTAGCAGTTGTTTCAGCCCAAAAGGAACAGCTTCAAACATGGTGATTATACTCTTGGCGATGATTTGGTCTAATAATTTCAGGTGGGGCTAATGCATATCCCTAAAAGCCCCTTAGAGGAAAAAGTGACAACCGCAAAAGTGAGGTAGTGTATTTATGTTGTCAGTCAGAGGAGCAATTTCCACTACCCCAACGGCAAGGGTTTCGCTCCGTGATTTTTGTTTTTTGTCAGGGGGGTTTGAAGGTTTAAGTTGGGTTTGGGAAATATCACCTCAACAAGAAGGGAAGAGGTAGGTAATATGTGGCACATTTTGAAACAAAAATGTTCGTTGCAAGATAAACATGTAAAAAGTAAACAAACTAATATACGCAACCGGCGGCAACGTTCATGTCCAAATATTTATTTCCAAAAGATGGAATAAGTTAACTGCCAAAATTATACTTGTTTAGAAATAGCGCAACTTTAAATGGTTGCTGTTTCTTAAAAACATTTGGTCATTTCTCTAGGGACGCGGAGTTTGTTATTTTAATGCATGTATTACGGACTCTCCCACCATGTGATCGTTAAAGAGTAAAAAGCCCACTTCATGCTGAAAGTGTTACTTTTATGCAAAATTGGCATCTTGTTCCTTTATAACTGATTTTTAACTCTCCAAGTTATGTGATTTTTCCAAATTGAGTCTGTTAACTCCCCCCGATCTCTAAATCGACAAGTATGGTGGATCTTTCAATTGTAGTTGTTTGGGATTCGCTAATCTTGATTACTACCCATAAGACCTATTTACAGGATTTATATAAGTGTGAAATTCAGATTGTTGTGTATACTCAAATCCAAAGATTACATTGATTCCCTTCATTGAAAATTTAACTTTTGTCCACATCATTAGTTTTACAGATTACGGTCCCTATCCAAAACGACTAAAGATATGATTACTTCCATGGAAATAATTAAAATCTGTGATACTATTAAAATGCGAATGCTCCTAGTACTTAGAAGCACTTCTGTTACCCTGTATCACCTGTGATTTTTTTTTGGGCCAGGTTCGGGTCTTTGTCCGCATTGTAAGATTTTCTGCACCGTAACTCTAGTATATTATTTGCAGTTTCTCATTGTGATCTTTCTTAGCTTTGGTTAGATTGGTATTTTTTTGGGCTTGTTTGTAATGTTTATGTTAAAAGTGAAGTGTAATGTGACTCTAAACTCGTCAAAGATGTCATAAAAATCTCTCATGACAAACGTGTACTGGATTGTTCATAAGAAAGGTATGAAATTACAGCCAAAAACGGTTTTTTAAATTGCTAAATATCAGAAAAATGGGCGTGCTCCACTTGAGGAAGGCAATAATTCTACCGCTAATATAGATGATGTGACTGCTCTAAAGGCATCCCCCTTTAAGGTTTCGTGCTTTGGACTTTAAAAATACGACAACAATGTTTTTTTAATCCACTAAGAATGAATAACTCCACTACAAGAACTTGTGAGTTAAAACATAGCTGACCAAGTGAAATCCACGAATGTTCATATTCACACCGACGCCAAGTTCATTTTTTAAATGTCAACATTAGAAGTCTTCCGAAAAATTTTGGACATCTCAAGGATTTGCATTAAACATGAATGCAGATTTTTACATCAATGGACGTCTCAGAAACCCATTTAAATAGAGCAAACCCAATGATTTCACTTTTTTTGGCCTAATATTGAATACCCCTAACAGGATTGGACGAGAGAAAGGTGGGTAGTATGTAGTTTCGGACAAATAAAATAGTACACAACTAAGAAGGACCTGTGCCACGCTAACTCAAATTATGGATCCGTTTATGAACGACTGATAACAATACAATAACGTTATAGTGGAATTGTATATAGAGCTCCATACCCAATATCGAAAATTTCATAACCGATATCGATCCTGTTCTCAATAAACTATAATGAGAAAAAAAAACTCTATTTATGGGGGGGGATTTCAAACATAGTCTTTAAAAGGCGATAGCAACAAACATACCCACGAATATCTTGAAACTTATTAGTCTTTCATTCCTACTACAATATAAACCAACACGAATTACTGATAAACTACCGCGACAATTATTGATACAGCTTTTCACAAATGATGAATGAAAAATCATTAAATCAACAATAGTGGTTACGGATAATAAAACGTATCATTTGCCAAAAACTCTAACCACTAGGTCAAAATTAACTCAGCCCGCCTTCCTAAGACCATGGGTTACATATAAAAGAATCACAATGATATAATAATTCGAAATTTAAACAGAGATTAGCAGATGTTGAATGGCTAGGAATTCCCGATAACAATAGTGCAGTGGGGATTATAATAAATCATTAAAACCTTTGTGTACTGTCATGAAGTGTTCCACGTAAAAAAAGTACTGTAACAAAAAAAAGAACGATTATCAACCTGGAGTACGAGAGGTTAAAACAGCATTCAATACGAAAAACACCAGTGTATATTATAAACAAATCTATTTATTACTCAACAAGGAGCGACTTCAACCATGAAGACATATAGAAATAAGTTGAATATGCTTATGTTAAAGCAAAGAGTATGACCTTTTTCTTAATTTGAAATAGCCAAAAAATAATCTGAAAAAACGTGGAAAATGATAAATGATATTCTTGGTGCGGGCTAAAAAAAAGAAAAAAAACAATCTATGCAGAAAAAGTTAAGATCGACATGGAACCCTTTTACTAACTCTGTAGATATCTCAAATCTACTTCAATTAATTCTTTGTAAATATTGGGACGAAGCTTGCATCAAATATAAAAAAAATACGGGCAAAACACTATTTCAGATTCCTTAAAGGGGATCAACATTATAGTTGACATGAAACATTGTGTGAAATGCGAGCTTACTAAGATATTGAGAAATTCACTCAAAAAAACCCCCCCCAGAGTGCTGGGTAATGACGTAAAATTGTTAATCTTATAATAAAGCAGGTTGCGAAAGAAATGTTTCCAACCACTCCGAAGCATATTTAATGTATCTATACGAATGGAGTTGTTCCTGAACGCTTAAACATAGCTCGGTTATACCAATTTTATAAGAAACAAGACGTTGAAATGTTCTCACATATCGCCAAGGGTCTCGGTTACCATGCTTTTAAAATACTAGAAGACTTGAGTGGATAGATGTATTGACTATATTAAAACTCATGAAAGTCCTTAAGGAAGGCACTTGGTTTTCGGTCAATCATGTCTACCTACATGGCTATTGATTGAATGCGTGGATTAAAAGTATATGCAGCTGAATGAAACGACTGAAACAACCATTGTATCTTCTTAGATTATCAAAGAGTCGATACATTCGATCCACAATATTCTTCTCATTAAATTAGAACATGGATGTGGTAGTGTATTAAGTGGTTTAGAAAACGCTGTTTATAATTGATGACTCAGAACTAAGGTATGTTTGTGGTGTCCGCAAGGGTCGATTTACTGGTCCACTTCTTTTGTACGTATTATGTTAAGCGATATAACATACTTCTCAAGTCTTGATTTTGATTATTTGTGATATACAACTTTCTCTACTCGCACAAAAATATCGATAGCAAAATAAGTCTCGTGAATGCTGAATTGAATGCAGAAAGCAATTGGTTCAAAGATAACAAATTATCAGTTAACGCTACAAAACAAATACATTGATATTTGGTACGCCTCACATGACATCAGTAAAGTAAAACCAGATTGATGTCAAAGTAGTAATACAATTTTGGACAGAGTGATTATACCAAATTTTTAGGTTGAATCGTGAAAACCTTACCTGGAAACATCGATGCGTGCTTAAAAACAGTGTCGAGAAAGAAATTGGATCAGTAACAAACTAAAACATGTTATCCCGGATCGTGTTTACCACTCTATTATTGTCTTTATTTGCCTTTCTCCATATGGAATATCATAGGGGTGGAATACATCTGGTGTTACGTAAATAAAACTTTAAGCTTCAAAAATGGGCAATAAGACAATTACTAAGCCATTCCAGAAGTCTTCCAACCTTATTCGCAAAACAAAATACTTACTTGAAGAACAGTACTCTCTCGAACGAGTGTGGTCATGTATCAAAGAGTCAAGAAAGTGAATGGCCGAAGACATTAAGAACTAGTTTATAAAAACGCTCTGACTCCATGACATCAGACAAGATATGAAATGATTCATATTTAACCAAGAACAAAAGATTTGTTTTCTGACCAATGTATCGACAACCGGCCCCATTCGTTGAACTCATATTAGAAATAAAATAATAAAATCCAAGTCTGTAAAACATTTCCGTTTACAGCTTAAGAAAAATTTCTTTCAAATTATGACTAAACGTTTTATAATTAGGATATTTTTGTCCCGAAAAGCACCGTCCCTTTATCTTGTCGTTGGTTGGTATGACTTTTTTCAGAATGTATTTATATGTTTTTGAAAAATTTTTTTTTCCAGGGAAGTCATTTCGGGCCTTATTGGCCTTATAGACTTTTCTCCATTGTTTATTTTATGTAGATAATTTGCTTTTTAATGTTATTGAGTTGTATTGTATATATGTATATGGAAAATAAAATGATGACGTTGTCTGATCTGACTAATACGCGTCGCCTGATATACGTTGGAAGCTGAGTTCATGTTTGCTACATGACAAACACGCCGCCTTCCGGTGAGCTGAAAGATTCGACATGGCTAAAGTCTAGTACCAAGTAAAAGCCTTGATTTAAGTGCTATTCAGGTTAGGATATTTAAAAAACACAATTGAAATATATTTATTGATGTATTCACATTGATGGATTTTGTTGACAATAATTTGTGAATGGTTCATTTTCATCAATGATTGTTGTAACTAAACAGAGATAACTTATGGTCTAGATTGTACTTTCTGTCTTTATAGCTAACGAAAACTCCCGGTATTTTGCGTGGTTCGTTATAAATTGTAATAAGGAAGTGTCAGAACGCCTCAGTCTATCTCTGAGAAAGACTGTTTCGTGACAAACGGACACTTGTCCCCAGTAGTTATAAGATTTTGCAGGTATATTAGAGCTCAGGTCTAGGGTACCGGTGTACTTTATATGATAACTAATAAGAGATCAATGGTGATTCAGCCCTAACGCTCCACCTTTATGTATTTGGGGTTTAATGGATCATATGTTACTGTTAGTTAAAAAAAAATAGTTAGGAGGAATGGTGTGGCTTGGCCATTGCTTAGAGAACTTTCAGGACAGAAAAATGTATTCAGTGTGAAAAATGAATATCCCGATACCAGTTTTCATGGACCTTCACTTCTTCCCCGCCCTTTCGTTTCTTCCTTTTTGATTTTAAAATTGTTGTTTTTTTATTTTTTTCTTGTCCAGCCTTCGCCGGACAGGTAAACGGCTCGCGGCCCATATATTGAGAACCCTGGTTTATATATCTGTTGAAGCAAAAGGAAGCACGGTTGCTCCCGCCATCGAACGAGAATTGTGACAACATTTTTTAAACAGTAGTGATGACCTTAACCATAAGTAGAATTGATTGCTTGTACTATGTGCAAAATAAACTACGTAAAAAATGATAATAATAATTATAATTATGAGCGTCGCCAATTATGAGTCAGTGGATCGGCCAAGTCGGATAGCTGGGTCGAGTTCGTGTTGATGCATGACACTTGCAAGATGAATAAATCCAATTGTTTTTGAAAAAAGATTCATGGACAAATTGAAAGGTTCGGGAAAATTGTCTAAATCGGCAAACTCATGTGGAACTTATCAATCTCAACAACTTTGCAATTTTAAGCAGAAAAAACATAAACATTAAGGGTATGCTGGTTACAACTTCGGGATTACCGGCCGAGATTCGAAAATTTGGACGATATTCGAAGGGCATTAGAGGCGAAAGCGCCGTAACAGCTGACAACATGGGCTCAAAAAGCCCGTCTTCCACCCACATTGTAAAATGCATTGCTGCCAGTTCTGGGTCGTGGCTTTACGAGATATTCAAGATGGAGTCCAAAGTAAACGCCCATAGCTGATATGATGGAATCAGCACGTAAATATTAAGTGAAGAAAGATTGAATGGATCGAATTATTCAATTTCTGACACTTATAAAGTCGTCACATACGTCAAGTTCAAACTGGCTCCTAAAACAGATACTTGGAAAATCCCGATTTAGCAGATCTATGGTGAAAAAAATATGAAATTCAAAATTGAAATTTTGTGAGGTTTTTAATTTCGCAATTCATTATATTTTAACTGCGTTGAAGATGCCAGTCAATATGCAGCCAAATGTAACTTTTACATAAACACCATGATACAAATTACAATATTAGCCAAATCAAAATTAATGTGTCAGTGAAAGAATTAGAAATAGTATGTACATTGAAGAATAACCAAATTCAGCAGACATTCAGATTTTTTTTTGAAATGTCAACATCCATATAGAACCTATATGCCAAAAGTTGAAAAACATTGCCAATTTCGCCATATTGGCCTTGATTGATATTTGACGATTGTTAGAAGTCAGGATTTCTGGTCTCAGTTGTTA
Source organism: Ophioderma brevispina (assembly GCA_023653785.1). Lineage (NCBI taxonomy): Eukaryota > Metazoa > Echinodermata > Ophiuroidea > Amphilepidida > Ophiodermatidae > Ophioderma > Ophioderma brevispina. The sequence goes on from JAMKCH010034172.1 coordinate 40,101, forward strand.
CAGTCCAAAATTAAATTCGGAATTATGACATTTGTCACATTGATTTGATTTGCATTCTGACATTACTAAATTTGTGCCATGCATGTACCATACCAATGGCTAATTTATTGTTATCACTAGGCATATATAACCGGATATTTGGTAAAATAATTTTAATCCATAAAAGTTGTGGTTATCGGGCTAAATCTAGAATGATCTGTTTTGAAAGCCATTTATTTGAAATTGAGTCCATGTAACGACTTTGAAAGTGACATAAATGATTTATTGTGTACAGAACACTTTATTAGCAGCCAAAAGTAAGCATGTGTTTCATTCGACTATTATAAACTATGGTGTTCACTGTGGACGCCATCTTGGATATGTCGAGAAAGCCAGGGCAAGACCCGGTTGTGTGAAAGGCAGATATAGTTCAGTGGGTGGGAGCCATAGTCCAGGGCTCATAGACGGTAACGGAATAATAAAGCGTGTAATCTGTTTCGTAATAAAGGTCAACTGAATCATGCCCTATTGTTCACATTGTTCCCGGACTATGAAGTACGCCGGGACAATGGTTATCTACACCGGTGTTGCAGGAGGGAAAAAAAAAATATAGTCCTCCGGGCTCACAATCCGGGAACAATGGTGGTCAATAGGGCAATCGATTGCTTCATTGGACTCTTCACGCAACATTAGTTTCACGCTTTCTGTTCATTGTTTCTATGGATGCCCCGACTATGATACCTATCGGACTATGATTTACGTTCACACCGGCGCCATGTATTTTTTATGATTTGGGCTATAGAACACACCAATTCAGCCCATGATGTTCAGCAGCTATGCAATGTTCGTATAAATAACTTGGCTACGGGGCTGACAAGTATAAGATGTATCATCGCGTTTACAATGCATTGTTGACGCAGTAAGTTTAAAACGTGTCTGACCATACCAAATGTATAAAATGGCGATGAGTGCGCAAGAAAGTGGGAACAGGGCTAACAGGCGCCGCCAACGACGGGAAACGCATTATAAAAATCTACCCCCCCCCCAATTTTGTAGAGTATTCCGTTGGGCCTTTTATAGAATTGATATAATTGTGATGTGAACTAAACTAATAATTGCACCACTACGAGCTTTTTAACATATCGACGGGATGCTCCAAACTTTCCAATCATATTTGAATTAAAAATTAGGGATAGTTATTTTGTTTTGACGGAAACAGTTATTTTTTTGATGGAAAGATTTACATTCCCTAACGATATGTAATCTCATTTAAATATTCATTCCTTGCCATTCGGGAATTACAAGGCGGTGGGTTGCGAGCCTGAACTATTGCATATTCATATACAGCAACCTTGAATTAATAGGCCGAAACACCGGGACTTGATTCAATCATTGTTACCCTAATTTGCAAAACGGAATCACAAATATAAGTGCAATCTATAAACTAATATCAAATACACATCTGAAAAAAAAACAAAGATTGAACAAACGGTGTTAGGTGAAACAACTATGATTTTGCTGCTGGCAATATATTCGTGAGAGGGCGGACAGCGCACGTTAGTGTTGAAAAAAAAGACATGTGCGGCTTTGCGGTTCGAACCGGCAACCTTCGTATTACTAGCACCGCGCTCGTACCAACTAAGCTATTCAAGCCAGTGTCAGTGTTGGTATGAGCGATAGATATTATATTATATAATTATTCCTTGTCAAACCAGCTATTCAATGATTCGGGAACCTAACGAAATCTATCTATAAATCATTGATCCATATGAATTCGTCTTTGTTTTGTTTGTTTTGGTTTGTGTGTTTGTTGGATTGTTGTGTTTTGTCATTGGTTTTGTTTGTGTTGTTGTTTGGTTTTTTCGTTAATGTAGTTTCAGACTGAACCGGTTCGGTTGATGGCATGGCTCTAAATTTTCAAAATTTTAACAATTGTTCATATGCCACAAAATAGGGAAAAAATTACAAGTTTTGCAGGTTTTGACTGTACATTTTCAACAAGTTGTAACAAGTTTTAAAGTTATGTTATAGACAACAAAATATTCAACATTGTTGGACCTGCACTGAATAGGTTGGGGGTGATGGCTTAATGCACTTATTCGTCACATTCCAACAAGCCTGTAAATAAGTACCAAATACGTATGTTTCAAGTGTTTGATTTGCCTCTATGTTACAGTATATTGTATTTTTTACGTATTTGATTGACAAAACAGCGATTTAACGTAAAATTTACACTATATCTACAGTGTAGATAGTGGCGTAAACCAGTTTTTTAAAGTGGGGGGAAAAGCGGGGCACATATATTTTCAGGGGCAAGCATACATGTTATTAAAATGGTTAGTACAGTATAGGGCCTATGATGTTTTGTCACTGTAATTGGCACTGTGCAGAAAATATTAATTTTCCAGGGCTATAGAATCTTTATTTTCTAGTGCAATGTTTTGTATTGGGAACACACCTCTAGTTTATGTTATCTGTTAGATAGCTGCTAGCATATAGCTCCTAACGGAGATCTGTAACTTTCCAAACACGTAGTGGGTATTAGGCTGTGATTCTGAAAAAGAAGCCCTCAAATATAATTGAATACAGAAACTATCGGTAAGTTAGCTCTTCGTCGTTAAACACCGGTGGCTTCACTGTAAAATATTGTAAAAGTCTTATCTGAGTCTGCACTAATCCAATTCATAAAAAATGATTGCAAGCTATGAGAACAGAGAATATCATTAGTTCCATTGCAACTTTTGAGCGCTATGTGCTTTGATAGGGAGGAATTATTTAAACCCACTTCAGGATGCTCAAATTCTGTACCCGTTTCTCGTGCGTGATATCGTCCCACTTTCCGATATAATTCCTCTTCTAACTATATCTGAAATCAAAACATTATTCCGGATTTACTATCCTAGTCAAACATTATATGGAACCTTGTCACTTGAGTATTACATGGCCCGGATTTCCCAGACAGTTTAGACCGAATTATTTAACCACGGTATTGGAGATGTGCTGGATGTGTTTCAAAACAAGACAGGAATCGTAAAGTGAAGAAACCGATGTGGGTTATGTATAACCTATTTTTTGACGTACGAGTGCTGAGTCCCCCTATAGGTTCGGTTTGCCAACTTTGATATAAAATTGGATCGATTAAGTCCAAAAATTAATGTCGAGCTATGAGTTTTGCAACGCCAAAATTTAAAACTCATAGCGAGACCAAAAAAAATTAATATTGGGCGTTTAAATCATCCAATGTTATCCTTATCATGTTTGGATCCGATATTTTACACCTTGACTCATCACAACTGATAATGCTTAAAGATGCAACGATAAAATTCACATAAAGGGTCCCTAAAAATCGAAAGTATGACTTTTGCCCTAGGTTTAAAGCTTCCCATCAAAAATATCCCATCTGAAGGGTAAAGCTGAGAAATGTTTCTTTGGTACAAAAATTGTGAAATTCAATTTAGTGGTAGGAGCAAATACTGTTTGAAATTCAGCATGATTTATATGAAATATAGGCCAAATCAAAAATCACTTGTTTTCAAATCATTTCTGTGCCAAATACAAAGGTGACTATAGCAGTAGTATTCTAATAGACAGTAAATTAGTGTGTACTATGTGCAACGAGAGATTTTGAGGCAATCATATAAGGTGATTTCATAGTGACCCTGCATTTCGGTTTTCAGGCAAGGTCTTAAAAGTGAAAACAAAAGGTGATTTTTTAAGCCTTTTTTTTCAATAGCAACATAGGCGAATTTCCTTCTTGATCTATAGTAAATTAGAAATTCCACTAATTTTCTCCTCCTCACTTTCTACTACTTCGCTCTCCTCGCCCCTTGTTAATTTTCTTTCCCAACTATCCTTCCTCCATGTCCCCTCGCCTCTTTCCTTCTTACATGTACCAAAGAAATAACTATCAGTTAATCAATTTCAGAGGGCAGGTTTTTGATTAAAAGCTTTACATCCAGTGCAAAATCAGAATTTCACACTTTTAGGGACACCTTGTTATGTGAAATCCCTTGTTGCAACTTTTAACGCTAGTTACCACCATCAGCCATTTTTAAAGTCTCTATAGTGTGTTGTGGTATTCCAGCACCATTACACCGTTTGTAAAATACATATTGATGCATTATACGTTCATCTTTGCTGATGTTTCGTTTGTTTGTTTTTTCTTTCGTTTAAAAAGTTCAAATGTACACAGCGTTCGCTTGTCATCTCAAAGAGAGTAGTATTTAAGTGTGCGTTATGCATTCTTGCATAACATCTTTTAATCTTTTCTGTTGAAATACGTTAAGGAGTAAGGACATTTATATAGATAGGGTTATTAAGAGGAATCATATTTTTGAAGTTCTGCGGAAGGAAGGGTCCAACCTCTTTGAAATGTGGGGAACATTGTGAAGTAAGGGTAAAATTCGTATTTTCCATTGATGTAGTCGTGTCCGAAAATTATTATCTAAATTTGTACTGCGTGAGAGAATAACGTTATCAAGGCCCCCCATAGGACAAGGGGTAGGACACGACATGCTGGATTTGGGGATTGGGATTTCCAAAAAGGTTAATTTGGGGAACTGTACGTGCATTTTTTGGCAGTCTCTGTCTCAGTAACATTACCAAATCAACTCTTAAAACTTTCGTCAAAAGATCTTAGTAATATCATGATAATTTAGGGGATTTTTGGGGAAAATTGTTAATGTCAAAATCCGTCGAGGTTAGTGGATGAACCTCGCTACAAAACCGTGTAATTTACAATAACGGTATTTTTTTTTAAGATTTAATATTCGTGACCAGGGGCCTCGTCTTCAGTCAAGTCTGTGTGTAACGTTCGATAACGTAAGAGCGCCTTCCTACGGTAAGTCTTTGAAAAAGACTAGCGTTCGGAAGTTGATCAGCCGTTGAATTCGATGTTGCTGTCGAGATTGGCATGTCCTACCCCCCTGTACCCATTAGATAATGCGCATATAAATGAAACTTAATCTCAAAATATCTTCTCAAAAAATAAAAAAAGGGTCCCAAAAATAAGAGGGTTCTATTAATGTTTTTGCACCATGGTACAGGACATTTGTTGTTACGAGAAAGTCCTCTTAACTGGATCTAAAACGTATGGAACGAAATGAGAAAACTGAACATTTCTTTCGGTATTTTTTATGGTCATCAGCACTCATGCGCCGTTAGCCGTAGTGATAGCCGTGCCTCTAAAACAGAGAAAATTGTATATTTTAATCGGGTGGGGTACCTTAAAATAAGTGAGCCTCATTAAAAGTTTATGTCTGTCCATTCACGTGCCAGAGGGAAGAGGTATTATTTTTAGGCCACAGGGTATAAAAAAGGTTTATTGTACTCATACCAATACCAACGCATTTGATATAGCGGCCTTCTCATAACAAGGTCAAAGCGCTTTACAAAATAGAGAGTAATACGATTTAGGGGCTAAAAAATAGTAAGACAACGCGGATGAACCATGGGATAAGTACTTAACATCAAACATAAAATACAAAAAAACAGCTGAAATAAATATCATGTGAGGCAATAACAAAAAACAAATTAAGCACACGAATCAATCTTAGGAAATAGATTTATACATTTTAGAGCGTTCTTAAATAGTACATGGACTTGGAAAGTGGCGAACAAGAGATAGGAAAAAAATCCATAGGCTAGGGGCCGCATTGCTGAAAAGCCCTGTCACCCAGGACCTTTTGTGCGGGAAACGTTTGAGGAGCGTATTGTCATCTGCAGATCGCAATCTGGCCTGCCCAGGAATAACAAAGAGAAGGTATTCGGCAAGTAAGATGGCAATGTCCGAAATGCCTTCTTGTAAGTAAGAGAAGCATTAGCTTAAGACAACGCGCCTCGAAATGGTAGCAACAACGCTCTGGCTGCTCTATTCTTCAAAATCTGAAGTTTACTCCGATATATGGCCGACATTTCCCTACAAAAGTATGATTGGCATGTCAATGCGAGATAAATCAGTGAACGGACGGATGATGACAACTCTCAAAGTGATTTAAAGCGGCGGATCGGTAAATATGCGAAAGGTGGAAGTTAACAGACTCTAATGATGGCCTTTACATGTTCAGTCATAGACATTGTCTGATCCACAAAACCCGACACCAAGGTTTCTAATTGGCGAGGACTGGGGAACATCCACTGTCGATCTGATGGTAATATCTTTGAGGCGAATTGTGTAATAGGATGAACATGCCATTAAAAATGTTGTCTTTTCATCATTCAATGTGAGGTGTTACGGCGCATCCACTCACTGATTCATCATACAAAGAGAGAGTCTTTTGACAGCATGTTGGCAATTCACCATTCATCTTTAGGATCAAATGTTCACCTAGAGCTGCGCAACATCATCAGCATGACATGTGGTAAGCAATATTGTGTTTCCTGGATGACTGATTGGCGATACACTATGTGTACATTATGAAAAAGGAGGCCCGACAACAGAAATCCTGGGAAGACGAAAGGGAGATGAGCTTGTTTTGAAACTTGCATCCCCAATGGCCACACGAACAGAGCGGTTCTGCAGGTAAGACGAATCCATTGTAAGGCATACTTTGAATTTTGAAAGTATCACGTAATCCGATACCCAAAAGAATGGCATGATCAACAGTATCAAAAGCGGCAGAAAGATCTGAGCAGCACAATAGCAAACTGCCTAATGTTGTGAATTACATGAGGATGATATCGTCTTTGACACGCGAAGTGGCCGTTTCAGTGCGTTGTGTTCGTTCTTTGTAAGCTGAATGAAACGTCTCATTTAGTCATTGAGACAAGAATCCTTTATCTGGGCACTCACTAGTTTCTCCATGAACTTAGACCCGCAGCTAATATGTGAACCAGGGCGATAGTTTTGAGCCCTCTTTGTCTAGGGGAAGGCTTTGTTGAGATATGGTGTCACGGCAGCTTCCCTGAGCTTAGCTGGGAAAACACCATGTGCGGATAGCTTGTTTTGTAATGCTCAGTGTAATGGTCAGCCAGAGTTGCAACAGTCTCTTAAGTAACCACCAATGGAAATGGTTTTGTGACTAAGGAACATGATTTTGAGAGTTGGGACATAATCACCGTTGGTTACATCTTCAACAGTGACTGGATTTAAACTCATGTTGTTGGAACGGTCTTATCAAGTATTGTCCCGCTCATTCATGCGAGTTGGACATGGAAAATTATCACGTCCGTCTGCTTTTATATACCTTGTCGCTGAAAACCTGGCAAATGAGGCTACTTAGTTCAGTAGCTGATTTACAGTTAGTAAGTTGTTTAGTTTTGGGGTCAGAAGCGTATTCAGAGTAGCAAAACATGGTTTTGTGTAGCATGTTCTAATTGGTCTCTGTAATAAACCTCCTTAGCATGATGAATGGTTTACCAGTCCCCCACTGCTGGTGGATTGTACAGTGTATGCATCCAGATCGACACTCTATTTTAGTTTACCCCCATTTTCTCTCTAAAACGTCTAAGTGCACGTCCTGGCATTTCATATCGTATTAAACCAACTTATCCGTGGGATAAAGCGGGAACGCGTTGAGGAAGTATTGTGTTTTATGACGTCTTGTAGGCGTTAAGGTCGAATACCTAAACACTAATAAATGAGCCTTGTGCACAAGTGATCTTAATTTATATAAGTAGCAGATTTTAATGATTTTGTAATTGGTTCAGAATTTGGTATGTCCAAAACATTACATAAATCAAAAGTACACAATATACACAATTTAAAAAAACTGATACTAATGTTTCAAAAAGAGGCTGTGCAGTTTCACGATGCTAGGCTATCTCAGCGAAGACTCCAAAGTGAAGCGCACAAGTTCATACAAACTCAGGTAACTTAATTTCCAAGGGAATCTTCTCAGTCCTGAATCTGGTAATATGTCCCGCAGTTCAAGACGACGGTCCTTCCCTCGATGACAATGTTCCACAATAATAAAATCCAGGAATTATACCACCAATCAGTCGGTCGCTATGTCCTCATATAGGACCACCAAATTAGAATCCCTTTTTGATTCCGAAAACTGAGCTCTTTGGCTTCTTTAAAAGGACGCGACAGCAGACAATTTAGCTATTCAAGCTCCGGCGGCATCCCAAAATTTAAATCCTGGCCCACTATCCAAAGTATTACATCCTGGCACAGATGTAACTCAAATCAACTCTACCAGTATTAGAGGTAAACTAGTATATATACTGTGTTGTCGCTTCAGAGCTCTAGTTCAGCTCCTGATTTCAAATGCTGGCAGAGAGTCCTTCCAGTGATAGTATTTAAACTACTCACAGATAGATTCCCCGTTCTAACAATATTCTTAAATCATCCTCATGCATATAAACCTACCTTACACTAGCTGACCAATCGGGAATTCATCACTTCATATATAACTCTATGGGGGAATTCCCAGATCTTGCAAGGTTTTGATTTCGTTTAAAGCATATAAACAAGCTTTCTAAGTTTAGCATCCTTGGGGAATTACCAACTTCCCCTATTGTGCAATCTAAACCAGTGCACTTAGCAAAAACAACTAGGGGTATTCCCCTTTTCTCTCTTTATAGTAAACAAAATGCTTTTCCCGTAGAAATCTTTCGCAATTAAAAATTGAGAAAATAATATTTTAAAAGTTTAATCAAGAAAAATGTAGGGCTATTATTATATAACTCAATTCGAAAATCAAGTTGTAACACTAATTAAAGACTCCTTAAATTTACCAAGCACCTCATCAACTGAGCTATCACGAAGGTCAAGACTGTCAATCATGGATGAAATGTCATTGAGAAGAGTCCGGTCAATATTCTTTATATTTTGATGGTGCCACAAAGTTCTCATGAGTGGTGATTGCTGGCTGCTATCGTACAATTAATCAAACGATGATCAGAGCCAGCCCAGGCAAGAGGTCCCACCCATCAACTAATCCATCTCAGAGACGAGATATGATTCAGGTCCAAGGTGACAATACTTTATGGGTAGGGCCTAGATATGTTGATGAAACCATTAGCAGCCAGAATCTCCACAAAAACAGGAATTAGACTCCGGTTTTACGGGGCGGTAACATGCACGTTGAAATACCCACAGCATTTCAATGTTCCATATAAGGTAGCTTAGTCAGTTGAATGTTGACCTAAAATACATTCTTCACATATAAGATACTTGAGGTTTCAATTGAAGTTATAGGGATGAAAAACACCGGCAATATTTTCATTAAAACATGTTATTGAATAAATAACCACTGACACTGCAAAATATCAATTCCTTATCACAGCTTGAAGAAATAATTCAGTTATATCAATGCACACATAACGCAACTCTAAGTTGATTTGGCATCAAATGGACCAAACCTGTATAAGAGATTAGAGCAAAGGGATTTGGACATCCGGGCCAACAAGGGAATAAAGTCATTCTATCAGTGAACAGACCATTGCTAGAAACCTGAATGTTTCAGTTTCCTTTCAATAAGGTCGATATGTAGAGTAGCTTTGTACCATGGACACGATAGTTTGTACATGACAACAAAGGCCTATAGTCTAGGGTTGACCGGGGATTGAATCCCATATCAAATCCTCCTATCGAAAGTATGCATGGAGTCTCACTTAATTGAAATCTACTATAAACATTGTACGAACGTACCAAACTTCCCTTGTATTACATACCACAAAGTGCATTCTAAAACAGCCTAAGTGATTAACAGTTCATGGAATACGTTTAGCCCAATTAGCATTAGGACATGGCCACAAGTTGGTAGTACCAATATGCACAAGAATAAATTTAAGATGTCCAATTTGGAACTTCTGAATCGTGGGTGTGTGTGTGGGTGGTGGGGTGTGTGGTGTGTGTGTGTGTGTGTGTGGTTGCTGCCATAGGTAATAGATGGAAACCAAAACCCACAAGGTCTGCATGGCATATGTTGCCGTCAAAAGGCTTGAATTAAGTATCTTGAAAGAGCTCCATGAAGAAAAAAACAACATTGGCGTTATTAACATTACGAAATAGTCAATCAAGGATATATATGCTTTGTCTGTTGTTAATTCCAAGTGAACAATGTAAACCGGACTCATTGTGTTCCCTGTAAAAATATGGACGACAATCGAGGATGGATAAACCTTCTAGAATGTTATAAGGACTGTGAGTATCGAATGAGATAGCCGCGGCGCCGTCTGCGTGAACGCCGTTTTTAGCGTTGTGAAAAAAACTACGCTACCAGATATACGTACTACATGTTTGTTTCGTGTTAAGGTGAAACTTAAACACGTACTACGCTGCAGATTCTTACTTTCTGTGATTCAATTCAGAGACAGCAACTTGTTTCAAGATTCCTAAGATTCGAGTCAAAACACGTCGAAAAAGAAATCTCCAGCAGGTCTTGATATGCGGACAATACCGCCTGTCTCAAAAAAGTGGTACAATCAAAAAAATTGGTTAAATATGACATTTCAAAATAAGTCAATTTTTACTTTGGCATAATATTAAAGAACAAAGATCCGGCTTTCAATGATTTCCGTTTCATCTTATTTGCTTTTTGTCATCCAGAGATATAATCAATTTAACTACTGCGATACACAACCAAATCGATTTTGTGCCACGTTTCTTCTGGCAGAGTTGTTACTACCGCTTTGAACCTCACAAAAGTTTTTAACTTGACAACAGAAACAAAACACAGATTAAAGTAAACAAAGGAAGTCTAGTTTTTTTTTACGACCAAGTTTTAATAGTCATAATCAGTTCACGATAAATATCTTCTTTCATAAATACAAACAATCAAATATTTATTTGCACGTCAATGAAATGGGGCTTTGATTTATTAGAAAATTGGTATTTTTCATGCCAGAAGGAATTCAATTGGAACCAAATACACTCCACATCCAAAAAAATGTGTAAAAAGTTTGCACTAGCTTTGTGGCATTACTATTTGTTGACGTAAATACAAATTTGAATTGGAAGCAAGTATCAAGTGGTGGTAGGAATAATTTGCGTTTCATGATATTCACTACCATAAAAACTCTCCTCCCTGTTGCTGTACGCTTCATGGTTTTCTCTTCTAACAACAATAGTATGTCGAATGTTCTTCACTTATCTTAAGCCAGAACTTACGATCATAACTTCCACCAAAACGTAACTGTTTTCGTATTTTAGGGTTTCTTTTGAGTCAATCCCTTTTTGTAAAGAATTTCATATCTATTCAAGTGTGAATAACTATGTTTAACTAATTTTTTCCCGTTTTCACTAAGCCAGAAAGGTGCCACTCGATTTTTATGTTCCGCAGTAAACTTGGGTTATCCTCGATTTAAACAAGCAAAAGAGAAACCATAATACGGAACCCGGTCTTTTTTAATGTGAATTACAAAACGACTACCTCTGTTGAGATATAATATTGAAAAAAAAAACGGGTTTGATTGTACCATTTTTTTTAGCATGCTGTATATCTTTCCTGAAGAGTGGGTCATTTTGTCTTCAAATTGGTTGACTATTAAGCAATATCAATTGCTCCGGTAGAGCCGAGTATTTTATCAGTAACAGTATAATGTTTCTCCAAAACCTTGTCTGGAGATTCTAATTCAAAGAACATACTACGTCCGAGGTACTTAAGCAATAAACGCAATTCCAAATACAAAAATAATAACACCCACCTGGTGTATGGTATGAAGACCATGGAAGGCATTGTTACGTTATATTAATAGAAAATGTATTGTCTTTAATGTAACCTACCTCCAGGCTAGTGTTAGCAATCATTTGACATTCTTTGTTTCAATTTAATTTTCTACTTGAGAGTTTCCCGTTATTGTCTTTTGTGCTTCCTTTTTGTCTTTTATTAACTGCACAAGATTCTGGCAGAGGATTTTTGTATGGATTTCAGAGGTGAATGCTACTTATGAAATGTTTTGGAATTTAACATTTTCGTTTTCCATTTTCCACCAACTGGACCAAACTTATTTATTAGACCGAAACACATGTCGCGGGTATGAAAAATGGGAGCCGGTGTAGAAGTAATTAATAGTCCGCCGTACTCATAGTCCGGCTACAACGGTACAGAATGTAGGCAATCGATTCAGTAACGTCTTCACGCAACATTAGTTTCAACACACGCTTTGTATTATTTCGTTGTTGGCTATAGATCTCCCGGACTGTGGCTCAGCCCGGCGGGGACTATAATTAACCTTCAGCAACAGGTGTAGAAGAATTACAGTCCATCGTACTCACTGGTCCGGCTACAAAGGTAAGGAATAGCACTCGATTCAGTGACTCTATCAAAGGTCATTCTGTGGTAAAAAAAAATCCCAGTGCTCAGATTTTGTGAAACCGGTGTCACCAAATTATGCGCCTATCATACTGAGCAGAAAATCATTTCAATTCTTTGGTGGCAAGCTCTGTAGACAACTTGAGGTCAGTTTGGTGACGCCGCTATAGACCCCGTGTAGACCCTTGTTTAGTTTGCCCATGAATTACGAAAAACCAAATGCAAACATTGTAATATAAGGCAAGACGAACAAATTGACACCAGTTTCAACGAAATCGGAGTATTGAGTAACGTTTACCCCCAGGCTGACCTTGAACCTTAATAGGTAGGTGCTGTAAACCTGTTTAACTAAAAGTCGCAATCCTGGACAAACTAAATACCTTTTTTAACCTTATACTACGACAAATACATGGTGTACATTTAAACACACTTTGACTTGAATTTCAAATTTACCCCACCGACAATTTTAAAAACCCCCTTATTTTACAGAGTTCCCCCACATTTCCCAGAGTTGGGCCCAAAAATTATCTGATTCAGCCAACCCTTCAAACTATAGAAAAACATCTTTCAAAACCTCTTTTCCCCACCTTTTAGAATGGGATTTCTGATTTATAACCCGACTACATATGCGCCATGCAGTACTAGAAATGAGGTGATGTAATAATCAAGAAAATTACGGGCACAGAGTGCTGGGTTTCATAATTTCCTGCTGTGATGAACACCACTTAAAAATAAAAATGGACCGTCTTTGCTGGGACCTCTTTCCAAACCTCTTTCCCATTATTTAATTGAAAACAAATTGCACAATATTGCTGTGTCACCAAGTGCTACACGTTCGCCTAACTACCAACCTACATAAATACATCCAACATACATCATTACCTACACACACACACACCCACAACACACACGCACACACACCACCCACAAACATATACACACCTACATACATACATACATACATACATACATACATACAACATACCTACCTCCTACATACCTACATACATACATACTACATCCATACATACATACATACATTGTCATAATACAATTACATATTAAGAGACTTCAGACATTTTTTTGGAAGTTGCGACTGAAGCCTGCCTCCCCCCACCGATTTTCGTGGGAGGAGTTGACACAATGTTGGTGCGACTATAACATGGTGTGGGTTTTAAATGAAGGTATGTCACAAAATGTCCTGCGAGATAGACATATAGCATCCTTCTAATTTGTTTGTCATGTTTAAACGCTGAATCGTAGCCATTTCCAAGGCTTCAGAATGGATGGTTCGTTAGGGACGCAGCATGCATCGACACCCCACTCATCAACGTTTAATTTCTTTGGTCACACTTACGGAACAACCCACTCTGAAGGCCTGAAATGGTAATGTCGAAACTTGTATGCTCTGGAAGCGTGACTGGAAAAATAGACCTGTGTTTATGGAGTCAATTTGTCAATGGAAGCACGTACCTGAATATTATCAATCAGAGGGCTGGGTTGCCATTATCATATCGTATTTCATACAACAGCGTAATTGGAGATCAATACAGCCACCCGTTTATACACGTTTGTTATTTTGGGATATTGTGTTGTTTATGACAATTCATCCTAACTTCTGTATAAGTTTGGTAACCTTTTGCTTCATAAACTTGAAGGTTGAATTAACAATTTATAAAAGAAAATGACAATGTAAAATATTTTGCTGTGAACCAAAATGCTTATATTTCCGTGGTGTCAATCCAGTTAAAACAACACTTACTCGCTCATTATTTCGCGTTTGAACCATGAAGCAAGCATGCATCTCTGTGATAATAAATCAACTTGACCTCCAGCGGATAGATTTTCAGCTACTTACTTTCAAAGCGTTCACAAACTTAGATAATTTTGAGATGCTAGTTTCAGCGATAACGTTGCCTATTATCCTGCAGTGAAAGTATTTCCCATTTTTTAATCCCGAATGTTTCTAATCCTGTATAATTAAGACTCTATACAATTTGCCCTATTTAATAAATCTGACCAATGCATTAGACTCAAAAATACTCACAAATCTTCGTTCATTGACACAATCAAATTCACATTAACTTGAAATCCCCATTCTACATGTTCTTTTCATTCTCACTATACCCTTATGTTGTAATTAATATTGATCTGGAATCACTGCTTAAATTTGTCACTAGTTGAATTGATTACTGACGTACTTAAATCCTTCCTGAGAGGTTTATCCAAGCAGGAGGGCTTGATACAATCCACAAGGCTGATAGTATAAACCAAACAAAACGGATTCAGCCAATGGAAGAACTACTATTTGCTCATATTGAAGTCAACTAATTCTACCACAAGGTTTTTTTCAGTGGGAGGACAGACTACGACCGGTGTGAAAGTAATCATAGTCCGGCAGGTATCATAGTCGGGCTCCATAGAGACTACAACGGATAAAGCGTGAAACTAATGTTGCGTGAGAGTCAATACTGAATCGATTGCCCTAAGTTGTTCACGACATTGTTCCCTGACTGTGAGACCGGAGAACTATATCCCTACCACACCGGCACCATCACCACGACCGCCACCACATCATCGTCATCATCGTCAGCGTCATCATAGTCATCGTCAATCATCGTCATCAAGCATCGTCCATTAATCGTCCCGTGTCGTCGTAGTCATCGTCCTCGCCAAACCAAAATGGGAGATTTTTTTTTTATTTTCACCACATCCTTTTAAAAACTATAGCTAGTTCTCCCCCCTGTCGTGAAACAAGGTCCGTATCTACCAGTTACGAACTTTGTTGTCTCAAACATAAATTAAAGAGACAACTGGTTCATTTGAAAAAATAGTGCCCCCTCTTGATTTTTCACACATTGATATTTTTAACGTGGTTGGGTCAAAGCTCCTTATATACATTAACACCTCGCCTGAAATTATAAGACCAAATCAGCGCCCTTACGGGTAAAACAGAACGATTTTTTAATTAATGTCGCCGGCGACATGTATTTAGCAGCCGACGGGGGAAAAAAATGGTTCTGACTTGCTTCCCAATGCATGTACACTGTTTGAACCGGTCTGTGACCTTTGTGGTTTTTAAAATCTTAATTAGATCCAAGTATATGATAAACCTACTTGGGATCTCAAAGTTATGCAAACCCTAAAGTTGGCCTTCAATTAAACCTGGAGTGTGTAGTCTCTATTACTGTCCCTTTCTGTTTTATGTATGATGCTATTTAAATGTGGAAAATATATCTCTATTCTTCCAATGACCTCCTAGACTATCATTTGCAGCAATTGAAGAAATTTCACATTTTGTGAAATTCCAGTGCCGCTTTAAAATTTGAGTGGCAGAAAAAGTCGATCTATCCCTAAATAGACCTAACTTACCTAATACCTTACCTCGGCAAGACATGTATATTAAAGTATCGCAATGACCTACTTTTCTTTATAATATGTAAAATACTCGACTTTCGCCAAAAATGTCAGTTACGACTATGTTGCACTCACATACGATATCAATGTCCCTTAGTGAAGTGCAAATAATTCTACGATCTACGACAGGATCTTTTGACCGGTGTAAAGGAATATAGTCCGTCCAGAGCCATAGTCCGGATTCCATAGACCACAATGGATAAAACGTGAAACTTCTGTTGCGGAAATCAACCTGGAACCTGCCACACAACACCGGAGGTATTTCGCTTGATAATATATAAAAGCAATCATTTCCATGGACTATGTAAAATTAAGCGCACACTATACTGTTCCATTTCCCCTTCCTCAACGTCCACTGTTTTCTTCTGTAAGGGATATATAATACCTATTTTGTAAAAAAAAAAAAAAAACAACCACTTAGTCCTCTTTCACTGGCACTACCATGTCAGAATAGACTGAGTTTGAATAGTCATCAAGGTCCAAGTAGCCGAAAACCATATGGCCTTAAATATCGATACATCTAACCATTTAAAAAAAAAAATTAAACCTGACATGAAGAAAATGTCGCTCTATGTTTTGTTCAAAATATATTTGGACGTGTATTCGTTTCTTTCTTTTATAAATTCAATGCTCAAATCAATGCTCATAAAGAGTCATGCTAAGTGCCATAAAAATTTTTTGTTTGTGTCAAACATGTATTTGGGGATCATTTTGTTACACACCGGGTAAAATCCGTTAGTGCTCCAATAATTGCCTTTTTATCTTGGTCCAGTAACTTGAAATATTACATGGTATGTTGTTATCAATTATAGGGTAATATTAACAATTTCTAATCCATAATTAAATTACATTTGGTCCTATAAGCGCACATTTAAACTACATTAACCACCCCTTGAGAATCTGGTGTTTTAAATTAAATTTATCGCTTTTAATAATTCCATTTTTACACTATAATAATAAAAACAAAAACGGCTGATAAATTGAGACTTAAATTGCCTATAATGCACTTAATCCATGAACATTAGCAATATCTAATGGTGCAATTTGAAAGATGACAAATGTCATAGTTTATGACAAAATACTGCTTCAAAGTAGATTGGAAAGTAGTTACAGATGCTGCCCAAATGCCCAATTGCTTCATATTTACGTATTTGACAGTTGCGTTCTTCTGCAAACTTGAGATTGCGTCCCTTAGTGTAACATAGTACTATACTGCCCTACTATGACAAAAGGAATGACTATTTTTTTCCAAAATGTCTTTTTTAGTTATTTTTGGTCCTTAATTTAAGTATCTTCCTGTCTAATAAAAGAATAACCAAGTAATGTGTCTAAAAAGTATTAAAATCTCATGGCAAATCTTTGCATCGTTAAATTTTGTATACACAAAGTATAAGACACACTCTGAAAAACCATGACAAAGGAAGTAATGACAAACAAATTCCCATTTTAATGATTTTATACAAATTAGTCATCATTGTTCAAAACCAAATGTTGTTAAATATCAACTATAGCAACTACATACATATCCTGTTAAATATTGAATCAATCAGACAATGTTTTTGGCTCATATTTCCAAAAACATAAAATACACTATTCTCCTAGTTAACCCCCTTTGCATTTGTACCTCATTTACTTCAGTATAGATCAACAATAAATTCTAATAATATTTCTAATAATTCTAACAATATATTCTAAAAATAATTGCCTATGTTTAAAAGAAATTGGAATTCAAACTGAACATATATGACATTTTGATATCGCCTGTAAATTTGAAAGTGGAACACATTTTCACATAGGAGGTTTTTTGTGTTAAAGGTCAAAATGTACATAGGATGTTTCTTCTGCCCCGCGAAACGTTGAGGTATATTAATGAGTGAATTGCAAATCCTGCCTTGTGAATTAATGGGTTCATATTCTGGCGCCGTTTAATTTTCTAAAATGCCAAGTGATATTTTTCTTCACGAGGTGCAAGTCGCTCCCTGTGAACAGCGTGCAGTGGCAATATTTTACAGGTGATCTACCAGTTCTTGGACGTCCACTCCCATTCTTATTTCTTTTGACAAGAGTTTCGTTAAGTTTCAAAGTGTTTTTATCTCATAGATAGCTAGCTTGGAAGGTACGGTACTCTTTACAGCTTTAGAAATCTGTTCCGCCAGCGCTGTTGCACGACGTATCTCTCTGTTGCAAAAAAATAAAATGTTGAAGTGAATGCCTTTTGTTCTGCGATAAATCCAGGTGCCAATTGTACTGTATCATGATTCAAGCACACATAGAGGAAACACATTTAGGGGAAATGCCTAGAGGTGAGCCACTTTACCGTAAAAGTGAAAAGTGGGCCACTTCACATGTCTTATCATTCTTATTTGTAAAGAAATTCTCTTGGACAAGATGTTGAGTTATATCTTTAAGATAGGCTAAACACCCCGCTCATCAGCATTAAGTAAATAAATTCTGTGGGATTGTATAGATGAAGAATCGCATTGAACTTGGGTAATATTTTTAAAAACCGCCATGTATGTTTTGTATAGGACTCATTCCCTGCATAAACGTGTGGACTTTTAAACCGGCTGCTCACAAAATTGTAACAGATTGGTTTGGTTTCTCCTTTCTATCGAGTACATCGCATTTCATCACAATCACGATACGATCGGATGGTGGATGGATGTCGTCAAAAAGGTTACGCTATAGCCTCTTAAAAATAACTCGACCAAGCTTAGAGCAATCTGCCGGGATTTGGGCAGGGACAATGAAGATATTGGAATTAGTGATAAACAGCTCAGCAATCTACACTCCCTGTGCTTTCGTCAATAATACAGCCATGCCCGAAATTAGGCGGTGTACACTCAAGAGGTAACGGGCAAACGTCCAGGTGTCATAGCATGCTGTGACGATCCACTTGTAAATAAATATGGTCAGTTCTTTGCTCACATGAGTACTAGTTCGTTACGGGTTTCAAAATGCTTTTGTTCTGATACTTGATATTTTGGTAATCGGACAGGCTACCCATCGAGGTTATACGAGACAGCACTCGTTAGATTATGGCTTCGGGGCGATCCTAAATCAAGAGTGTAAGGTAAGGGTACTTGAAGTACATTCACGAACTAAGACGGCCAATTGAAGTGATCTTCACAACAATCGGTAGAAGGGTTGCTGTTCATTATTTCGAAGGTTCGGTATTCCCAAGGTTCGTTTATCCTAAGGTTCGTTAATCCGAACACTTGTTGTTCCGAATGTTAGTTTATCCGAAGTTGTGTCATTCCAAAGGTATGTTTAACCGAAAATTAGTTAATCCAAAAATGAAATAAGGTTCGTTGATCCGCAAATGGAATTAGCTAAACGAATCTTAACACACCACGGAGAAAGAACCTTTGGAATAACGAATTTAGGGATAAACGAACCTTCAGAGTAACGACTTTTTGGATAACCGAATCTTCGAAATAGCGAACCTTCGGATAAAAGTACCTTCGGATAAATGCGTAGACCACAGAAGAACACGCCTGACACAACGTGCAAGACCTCATACGTACATTGCAGAGCACTATGTTGAATTATTGTAGACAGAATCTAAAGGTAAGAAGCTGTAGTAAAAGAATGCTATCTGATTTGTTATATAGTTAATATCCACCAAACCTTTTATAAATAACATAGTGTGAGTCAATGAACTAAGAACACTTCCACTTTGATATCTGGACTATCAACCCAGCGCAAATTTCGACTAATACCTGCTTTATAGGAAATGCAAATGCTATTTCTAGTAAACAGGCTAATTCTTTCGCTGCCATCACACCGTAAAATAAACTTTGTGATTTCACTTGAGACAACCAACAGCTCTGCACATAACGTGATGCCTTGATAAACATTTTGTTTGACTGCATGCGTGGAGATTACGGCATACAACTCTGAGACTAAAGTCATTGTAAAAACAGAGCTGTTGGGAAAAAAATTGGCGGAAGTTGACGTTATGCATTAATACCTTTGGGTATTCGGCACTGGAATAGAATTGTTTGTATGTTCCATTTCACAATACAGAACATACCAACTTACAATATGTGTAGGCACTTTCGATTGTTTACTTACAATTTTAAGATAGAAAATAATTTTGCACAAGAACGTTTTTTATTATGCTCTCTTCTAATAAGTATAACCAACATGGTGGATTCATTAAACGAATATTACACAGTTCAAGTACACTTACTATAGAGTAATATTCCTAAATTGGAATTAGGTTTATAAACAGTGTTCAGCTTCAAAAAAAAAAAAAAAAAAAAACTGCATGCGTGGAGATTACGGCATACAACTCTGAGACTAAAGTCATTGTAAAAACAGAGCTGTTGGGAAAAAAATTGGCGGAAGTTGACGTTATGCATTAATACCTTTGGGTATTCGGCACTGGAATAGAATTGTTTGTATGTTCCATTTCACAATACAGAACATACCAACTTACAATATGTGTAGGCACTTTCGATTGTTTACTTACAATTTTAAGATAGAAAATAATTTTGCACAAGAACGTTTTTTATTATGCTCTCTTCTAATAAGTATAACCAACATGGTGGATTCATTAAACGAATATTACACAGTTCAAGTACACTTACTATAGAGTAATATTCCTAAATTGGAATTAGGTTTATAAACAGTGTTCAGCTTCATCACGAGTTACATTGAATTTCGGTCATCATTTTCTACTTCCTTTCTAAAAAGCACGTTTGTAAGAAAGAAAGGAGGAAGAACGAAAGAAGTAAGAAGTATAAGTAAATTTTTCAAAAACGTATATCATAACTTCAACCTGTATTACTTCACCGAGTACTTCACGTAATGAACCTATATAGAACAAAATGACTTTCTTAAAATGTAACAATTAAATGGTGTTGGTGACACTTCACACGGTTTTGTTACAACATTATACATTTTGCTACCAGAAGAAAGTTAATATTTTTCGCATTAGGCCGAGAAAAAAGATTGTCTCCAAAGACAGTGAAATTCTATGCCCAGAAAACGTTTCTTTTCTCAAAATATGGTCTACCACATTAATTAACACACACTGCCTACCCTAAAAATCTTACCCCATAATGACCTTCAACCATTTTTCCTGTTGGGTTAAAAGTAATTGTCCTAGGTATAACACACTATACTTGTTTTAATCCATAGGAACAGAGGAACGCGCATATAGACATTTTAATCCCGTATGAAACATTTAAAAAAATACCCCTGTAAAATAACCCTCTTCCCTATCTCAAAACGCTCAAGGATGACAACGTTGCATCAACAGGATTTGGAATCAGAAGGTCATTACCTAGAAACAAAACAGTTTATGTCAACTATTGTGCATAGGTTTTGAAAATGGGCGCCATTTTCACATCATCCCTGGGCAGGAAAAACATCTAAACAGTGTGAGTTATTTATCATGATATCTATATAGGATGTATATCGCCACTCTACTTGTATAATCAGTCTCTTTCGAACATATCTCCATGAACTTAGTCCACAATTAACCCTTTACGAACTGTGTTCTTAGCCTGAAAGAAAAAGGGGTGTTTGAACAGCAGATTCAAAAGCTGCTGTTTTAAATGTCAATCAGTCACTAACATCGAGTATGGCCATCCCTGGCATGAATCAGTGCGTCAAGACGTCGCGGCATACTGTCCACAATGTTGTTAATGACGTCAATGGGCAGAGCGTCCCACTCATCGGTCAGAGGCTGAACTAACTCCTGTAGTGTTTGAGAAAGATTTCCCTGTAATTGATGGCTCGGCCTAAGCATCCCAGCATGCTCGATAGGTTCAATCATGAGCAAACAAGCCATGGTATCTCTCCACCCCCTCTGCCTCAATAATTGCTCTCTATAGCGGCCCTGTGGCGCGTGACATTGACGTCTTGCAGCCGAAAATTCTTTACATAAACCCCTCTTGCATGTGGGCCGACATGTGGTTTTTCTAGAATTTCCAGGTACACGACGGCGTTCCTGTTTTCCACCACGTCTTGGCGTTTTGGATGTAGCGGCTCTCGCCAATAAACCACACCAATTTCGCCAGTGCCTGAGTTGTAATTGTCGTTCTCCCTAGCCCAGCGAATTCGATCAACTCTGTGGTGGACGGTTATCATCAGGCGTTTAACAACACCACTAAAATCACTATTTTATAAGTAGTAATTCGTGTAAACCAATGTAATACCAATAATATGTCGGGTACACAACACTTACAATAACACGCGCCAATTTAAACACACCAAAGAGGACCTTCAACATGGCAAGCTGACCTTTACATGGTCTAAGCGCACCTTTTGTCATTTTTGAATCCGCTGTCCCTGTCCTATCAGGCCCCCCCCGCACTCCCCCCCCCCCCCGCTAAGCCCTTGACAACCTCTCGGTGATGTCTGAGGATTTTTACAGACCGTACTCTGCAATATCCCGAAGACATCAGCGACTCTGCTCGTTTGTATTCTTCCCGGCGGAGTACAAGTACTCTTTGACGTGTATTGACAATGCCGTTGGACGAGGCATAACCTAGGACCTCTGTGTCAGTGGTTTTGCGGTCAATGTCTATAACACCACTCTGAACAATGGGGCTGCTTGCCACCGGTTTTTGGCCGCAGGGAAAAGGAACAACAACAGACGTCTGACATTGTAAATAAGCTCCCAACCAAAGGCATTTTACTAAATTCAAAATTATGCATGATTACACTTCACCTGGGTAGAGGGTACTCATTATGTATCAATCCCCTACCTCTAATATTGGCTTATGAGGTTTTCCCAATAGAAATAATTATTACATTGGGTCTGAAAGAAAAATCTTCACTTTATAGCACATGTATATTTGTGCTGAGATTTTGAACAGTATCTTAGAGGTATGTAAATTGTTGTTAGAATGCCTGTTTAACGTGTTTTACAATGTTCTTTTTTTAAAATGAAACTGATAGATTTATACATATCTTGGCAACAATCTCCGGTAGAATTGTTGGTTAACATACGCGATAGGTAAATTTTAAACCAAAAAATCAGAACAGTATAAAACTCCGTATGCATAACGATCGGCTACGGTAAAGATGAAATTCATTAGCTTGTGTCATATGGAGATATAGGGAAATACCCTCGATTGAGGAGTTTTTGTTAACACGAAATACGACACACCATTTTACCCCTACAATCAATACCTCATACGTAGCAAAAGGGCAATGACAAAAAGCAATATGTAGCTAATTCATTTTGAAAATTACAGGACACGCGCCCAAAATGAACGATTGGTTGAAAACCATTCATGTTAAGTAGCACAAAAATATTTTTTCGTAGTTTTTCGTGAGGCAATCTTTTTGGAAATGGGGTCACAGTTTGTTTCGCTGCGATGTCTGCCTCAAATTTGCGTTACCAAAATTACACATATTGAGGCTTGCCAATTATATTGTGGCTCACCTTTTGGCATATGAGGGTTTGCATTTGACTTTTGAAGTTACATATGAGTTTTTCTGCCCAGAGACAACATTTTGAGTTTTGATTTCAAAGGTTTAAATACACATAAGCTTTCTTTCTGCCCATTGACGATATGTTCCTTAATATCAATGTATTTTACAGGGGTCCGTAAGTACATTGTAAGAAAGTAAATAAAGCAAGAAATCCGCAAATATTGGCGCATTTTTAACAGATCATACTTTTGAAAAAAACGGCGATATTTCGAATTTATTCCATGTTACTTTCAACAAAGAAACTCTCCGCATCCTGATATACCTTGTTTTTATTACAAAATATAGTCGGTGTAAAGGGAAATATGGTCCGGCAGGAGTCACAGTCCAGGCTCAGAGACGACACCACGAAAGTTGCGTGAAAAGTCAACTGAATTGAGTGACCTATTCTTCACCGTTGTAGGCGGACTGCGAGTCCAGAGGGCTATATATTACCTGCCACTTCGGCTCGGAATGTATGCTACGGGATCGGTAAGTATCAGTATTTCAAACCACTTTAATACTGATACCGTGGAAGTAATTGAGATTTAGTTTAAAAACTTCAAAAAAGAGAAAATGCCAATGGTTCCAACAAAATGGAGAAATGTCATAACTTTTTCCTCGAAAGCATGACCATTATTTGATTTTGGATTCCTTGTGTGATTTACTTTCTTTAAAAATGTATTACTCTATAGGCCCTTCACTGATATTAAGTACGATATCACACAAACATGTCATTCATTGCGACATACACTGCCCCTCAAGGTATAAGACAGACAACACCAACATAGAAAAAAGAAAAGTAGGATGATTGCAGATCCTATCTGCAATCTTGACAATTTAAAGAAAACGGAACACTAGTACAAAATACACGTGTAGTAGTAGACAACTTCATAAGGCTCGGTAATAACCTTTAACCATACGGGATTTATCTACATGGTTTTTAACTACAGACATAACTTAATGAACCGATTCATACATGCATAGCATAAAGACTTGCTGAAAAAATGAATATAGAGTCTAGCATTGTCGTTAAACATTCTCTAATCATTGAGATTGCTTTCTAAATGATATATAAATTAGCCTTGCTCTTTGAAATGTTCAAGCTCTTCATATGTTAATGATAACATATCATCAAAAGAGGTATCTTCGCAGATAATAAAAATATGTTAGAACGCTAAGTATAATATTGCTCGGCAAAGCCTTGTATTACAATAATTGAACTGGATTCCCTAAAGCAATTACTTCTCAAAAGAATTAAATGTAGTCATGTTAGCTGGCAGGTTATACGCATAATGACGTCAAATACTACGTACTGATAGCCGTTTCTTAAAACACTTCTTTTGCAAAGTACTTTTGTCTTGCACTCTTCAGCATGTTTGTCGCTTTACAAGTTTACCTACTCGTCTATAAATAATAATGTTAACAACAATTCTCGACACTGATAAGACTCATCCTAAGGAAAAGAAAGTTCATAGAAAAATTCGGTGTAATTGGGAGATGCCGACCACCGTCAACTTGATGTACGTAACAGATTTTATTAACCTCATTGACGAACCCCCAACAAAGAAATACGAGAGATCTATAATGGCCAAATGGGAAGCCAGAGAGAAAGTCATCCTCATAAACAGGAAAAAGTTTGAAATGTTCAACCAGTGTCCAAAGCCATGGGGAAGGCGATCAAGTCATATTAACAATACCAACATATCACAACCGAGGAAAACCAACTGGAATATAAAGTGACAAGAAAAACTGGGGAAATGCCTATAAGGAGGTTGCGTCTTCAAAATTAAGTTCACTATAGGTGCACAGTAATATGTGCCCCCAATAAATGGGGGCACATATTCTGCAGCGGATCAGCGTTCGGCTCTAAGCCGTAAGCATTAGGTTGTGGGTTCGAGCCCCGCTGTCGCCAATGTGTTGTGCACTTGGGCAAGGCACTTTACCCCGCTTGCCTCTCTCCACCCAGGGGTATTAATGGGTACCGGCATATGCTGGGAATGCAAAACAGACTCGCTGTGCGGGAGGAGTGGCGAACCCCCACAGCACCATTATATGAGGGAGTCTGGCCAAAACGCCAATGACAGAGAGATGGGCACTCCGCCGGCGGGCGCACCATTTAATTTTTTTTTAGGTGCACAGTTGTATCCTTTGTGTAAGACTTGGCGAGCTCCTGAGCAGAATGGCGTCATTGTGCATGGTCTGAGTTTAGCTTGGTATTCTGTATGGCACGCTCCACGTATCAAATCATGGCGAGTTTTCCCTCGCATGTCGAGTTTCATGCGCTGTATATCGAGTTTACCCCGCTATATGTCGAGTTTACAGCGCTGTCTATCCAGTTTGAGCTCTATGTGCCGAGTTTCATAACTCATGTCCAGAATAAATCATGTCCAGAATAAATCATGCCGAGTTTTAAAAAACTGGGCATGATTTTTTTCTCAACATGAGCAAACTCGACATGATTTTGAAACTCGGCATGATTTTTTTCTGGACATGAGGAAAACTGGACATGATTTATGTCAAACTCACCATATAGAGAGCAAAACTCGATGTATAGAGGGCAAACTGGGCAGATAGCGCTGTAAACTCGACATATAACGCTGCACACTCGACATATGGCGAGGAAAACTCGATACACAGCGCGTGAAACTCGACATGCGCGGGAAAACTCGCCATGATTTGATACGTGGAGCGTGCCATAATTCTGGTACCTGGCACTGGTAGAATCTCTTTTTTTCTCAGGTCTGTAGTTCTTTGGCTAACCCAGTAAGGACCGCTGGGTGCCATCTCCACACGATAGTCACAGCACTTTCGTCATAAGCAGAGACTGATAAGACCACCCATTGTCTCCGGCCTATGTCAAGGAACTGATTTCCAGGCTTTTCAACATGACTTTTAATTCCTTTGTGTCTCATCAGTTCATTTAAATTAAATTGTAGCACGTGAAGACACGGTAGTATTGTGCAGTATATTTTCAAATTGAAACAAAATTGGGGAACAAGTTGGTTACCAGTAAACTGTCCATTTTTATTTTGATGTAGGACATCACGCCCATGATCACGGCAAGATATGCCAATGGTCTCTTGTCAGTTACCTCAAGTTTGTATATCACCTCATTTCCAGCATGGTTGCATTATTGATAACGAAACCACGGTACAGGGAGTGCAGATTGCTGAGCTGTTTATCACTAATGCCAATATCGTCATTGTCCCCGCCTAAATCCCCGCAGATTCCTCTAAGCTGGTCGAGTTATTGTTAAGAGGCTATAGCGTAACCTTTTTGACATCACTATCCGCCATCTGATCGTATAGTGATTGTGATGAAATCGCAAGTGTGTTGAATGAGCTTTATTTTACGTTGATACTAAGTGCATAGATCGAATAAAAATTAGATCTAAAACGCTTTAT
Source organism: Ophioderma brevispina (assembly GCA_023653785.1). NCBI lineage: Eukaryota > Metazoa > Echinodermata > Ophiuroidea > Amphilepidida > Ophiodermatidae > Ophioderma > Ophioderma brevispina. The sequence continues at coordinate 66,535 of JAMKCH010034172.1, forward strand.
CTGTATCAAATTTGTTTTAAAACATGCCAGTGATCAATGAAAGTTCATCTAATGAAGTTGATTCTGTTGCAACTGTGCAATTCATTCATGCAAAGAACTCTCATCCAAAATCTGTTTTAAATCTGTTTAAACATGCTGTTCATCCAAGGAAGTTTTTCTTTTTCTTTTTATGCAAACAATTGTAGAAAAACTCACAGGCTTTATATTATTATTGTTTTGATAAGAATGTTTTGTTATTACTTTTATCATGCCTGTGCCACAATAAACCACTTTTATAGGAAGAATATCATTGACAATACGAATGAGGTATCTATTCATTTTTATAAAAAGTGGTTTACCTGGAAATCAGTGGAATGGGAGAATGATGGATCAGCCGCGTCAATCTTTCATATCTACTTCATTTCTTCATCAAATTTCTTCATTTTTCAGCATAGAAAGTCGAAAATATGCAAATCATGAATAGTTGAGTAAACAGGTCAGGGTCAATTTTTTATGCACATTTTTTTATTCACTCTGTATTCTTTTTCAAGATGTAGAACAGTGATTCCATTTATATCTTTTAAAAGTTTGATATTCGATCTTGTTGGAAATATATATGAGGGCATTGAAAAATGATTAATATGTACACGAAGCACCCTTACGATGTCTATTTTGTGCGTAAAATTCAAAACTCGGGAAAAACTCGTGCTTTGTTATCGTCATGTTTCTTCCCCAAATGCAATTCTTTTAAAAAAACCGAATTATTTAGCGCAAAAATCGAGGTTAGAGAGCAGACGACAGACATCAATCTCGCAAAGTACGGGATTGCACGCAACTTTGACTCGTATGCCTCAAATGGCGTGGTTGCGACCTGCCTGTTGATAGAAGGGGAAACAGGCTAATATGTGAACAGAAGATTTAAACGTAAAAACCCATGCACACCGATTTTCACTCAATATAATACATGAACAATTTGCTCTCGGCAGTCTCTGGTCGAAGAAAGGTCGCACCAGGTCAGTGCTTTCATTCGCGCATGCGTAGAACAATTTCCAGTGGGGTTGTTTCAATATGGCGACGCTCATGCAAGCTGAAGCACAGCGTACGTGGCACAAAAGATACACGTTTAAGGGTGAGTTTATACCTCCATGAGGGAGCGTTTTGTCCCTTTGTTCAGTGGGAGGTTTATACGATCGGGGGAAATGTGGCCTGGACTGATATGCCCGCTCACGTAGTCAAATCAGTTAATTTGACGAACATTGGACAGCGACCATTCTTCACTACTGTATCGAGAATGGCCAACGAGCTCTGATGTGATTTGACTGAATTTCCGTTTCATCACTAAGAGCACCAATATAATTGGCAATATCGTGTTATACGACCAACTTTTTTCCCGCCAAAACATTCACGTACAAAAGTATAGGCTTTATTCCGTTGTAACGTATTGGCGGGAGAAGAGTGGGTCGTGAAACACGAGAATGCCATATAATTTACGAGACGCCAGGGCAAATTGCCACAAACTAGGCAAATTCATCAAAAATCTCTAACCATAAAAATGCCAGACTTGATAGAAAAAAACAAACTTACGTGATATATTCATCCAAATATGAGTCTCACAGTAATCTGTGCCCCCAATAAATGGGGCCCATATTACTGCAGCGGATCAGCGTAAGAGGAAAGAAAAACAAAAGAATTCTTCTCTACTCCGGAAGCATAAGGTTGTGGGTTCGAGCCCCGCTGTCGCCAAGTTGTTTGTGCACTTGGCAAGGCATTTTACACCGCTTGCCTCTCTCCACCCAGGTATAATGGGTACCGTCATATCGCTGGGAATGCAAAACGAACTCGCTGTGGGAGGATGGCGAACCCCCCACAGCACCATTATCAGAGGGAGTCTGGCCAAAACGCCAATGACAGAGATATGGGCATCTCCGCCCTGCGGCGCACCATTAATTTTTTTAAAGGTGCACAGTTTGTATCCTTTGTGTAAGACGTTGGCGAGCTCCTGAGCAGAATGGCGTCATTGTGCCTGGTCTGATTTAGCTTGGTATTCATAAGTGGCCGATCCACGTATCAAATCTGGCGAGTTTTCCCGCGCATTCGAGTTTCATGCGCTGTTTATCGAGTTTACCCGCTATCTTTCGAAGTTTACAAAAGCGCTGTCCTTCCAGTTTGAAGCTCTTTGCCGATTTTCCCAGACTCATGTCCAGAATAAATCATGTCGCAGAATAAATCATGCCGATTTTAAAAAACTGGGCATGATTTTTTTTCTCAATGAGCAACTCGACATGATTTTTTAAACTCGGCCTTATTTTTTGTGGACATGAGGAAAACTGGACATGATTTATGTCAAACTCACGGCATATAGGAGCAAAACTCGCTGTATAGAGGGCAAACTGACAGATAGCGCTTGTACACTCGCCTATAACGCTGGCCCACATCCGACATATGGCGAGAAAACTCGATACACGCGCGTGAAACTCGACATGCGCGGGAAACTCGCCATGATTTGATACGTGGAGCGTGCCATAATTCTGGTACCTGACACTGGTAGAATCTCTTTTTTTCTCAGATGTCTGTAGTTCTTTGGCTAACCCAGGAGGTACCACTGGGTGCCATCTCCACAGATAGTCACAGTCACTTTCGTCCATAAGCATAGACTGATAGACCACCCATTGTCTCCGGCCTATGTCAAGGAACTGATTTCCAGGCTTTTCAACATGACCTTTTAATTCCTTTGTGTCTCATCATTCATTTAAATTAAATTGTACACGTGAAGACCGGTATTATTGTGGCATTATTTTCAAATTGAAACAAATTGGAAACAAGTTGTTACAGTACACTGTCGCTTTTTTATTTTGATGTAGGACATCACGCCCATGATCACTGCATGATTCCAATTGGTCTCTTGTCAGTACCTCAAGTTTGTATATCACCTCATTTCCAGCCATGGTTTGCATTATGATAACGAAACCACTTACAGGGAGGCCAAGATTGCGAGCTGTTTATCACTAATGCCAATATCGTCATTGTCCCCGCCTAAATCCCGCAGATTTCCTCTACTGTCGGGATTGTTAAGAAGGCTATAGCGTAACCTTTTTGACATCACTATCCGCCATCTTAATCGTATAGTGATTGTGATGAAATCGCAAGTGTGTTGAATGAGCTTCTTTTACGTTCCTACATATTGATCCTAATGCATAGATCGATAAAATTAGATCGAAAACGCTTTATCTGTATCAAATTGTTTTAAAAACATGCCATGATCAATGAAAGTTTCATCTATTGAAGTTGATTCTGTGCAATTCATTCATGCAAAGAACCCATCCAAAACTTTTTAATCTGTTTACAGGCGTCATCAGAAGTTTTCTTTTTCTGTTTAATTTTTTATATTTGATAGTTGCTTTATATTATATTGTTTTGAAAGATGTTTTGTTATTACTTTTATCATGCAGTGTGTCCCACAATACACCACTTTTATCGGAAGAATATCATTGACAATACTAATGAGGTAATCTATTCATTTTTATAAAAAGTGGTTACCCTGTAAACATCCATTGTAATGGGAGAATTATGGATCAGCCGCGTCAATCTTCATATCTACTATCATTTCTTCACCAATTTTCTTCATTTTCGCATAGAAAGTCGAAAATATGCAAATCATGAATTTTTGAGTAAACAGGTAGGGTCAATGTTTTTTCTGTCCCATTTTTTTATTCACTCTGTATTTCTTTTTTCAAGAATGAGAAAACAGTGATCCAGTTATATCTTTTAAAAGTGTTGATATTCGATCTTGTTGGAAATATATATGAGGGCATTGAAAAATGATTAATATGTACACGAAGCACCCGTTACGATGTCTCTTTTTGTTTCGTAAAAAATTCAAAACTCGGGAAAACTCGTGCTTTGTTATCGCAATTGTTTTTACTTCCATAATTCACTTTTACGAACTTAGCGCAAAAATCGGGTTAGAAGCAGACTACAGACATCAATCGCGCAAAGTACGGGATTTCACGCAACTTTGACCTCGTATGCCTCAAATGGCGTGGTTGCGACCTGCCTGTTGATAGAAGGGGAAAACAGGCTACTATGTGAACAGAAGATTTAAACGTAAAAACCCATGCACACCGATTTTATTTTCACTCAAATAATAAATTAACAATTTTGCTCTCGGCAGTCTCTGGTCGAAGAAAGGTCGCACCAGGTCAGTGCTTTCATTCGCGCATGCGTAATAACAATTTCCAGTGGGTTGTTTCAATATGGCGACGCTCATGCATCTGAAGCACCGCGTACGTTGCACAAAATACACTTTAAGGTGAGTTTATACCTCCACGAGGTAGTCCATCTACTATTGACCCTCGTTCCCACTGACCTAGCCCCGGCCCGAGCCACCGAGCTCCCAGCGCGAGGGTCCTTCGGAATCCGTTCTTTTACCTGACAGCTCCAGGCAATTAATAATAATCTTTGACTTGTAAATAGAAATTGATGAGCTGCATAAGTACTCCAAATATGGTCGTCACCCCGCCCACCACCATCCAGGTCACCACCGCGCTGATTGCGATAAATTTCCAACTGCTATCCATTAAACCGCACCTAATACTAACTTTTGTATGCATTTTCGTAAACGTGCTCGCACAAGTACTAGTGATCCATCAACAGTAATAACTCAAGTTTCAGCTTAAACGTAGTAGGCATGGTGTATGCTTTCAGAGTGGCAGGCTGGGCATTTGATATGATACATGATGTTGTAAATGTTGTTTAGTTTTGGTAAAAATAAATGTTACAATTTGAATATTAACTTGCCACTGTGTGACTGGTATTTCCGCCCTCAATTGTCTAGATATCACTTATGATACAGTCTCGGTGCGTGGGCACCTTGTATTAGCCCCTGACAATGGCCGCTTACATTGATATAAAATCATTTTATGATCATGATTTCGGGATTACTAGAATAAAAAGCTTAACAGTCATGCAATATTTTACAAAAATGCCCCAATCATATTATAATACGTACATAAATACGCGCAGCCTCCACTCTTTGAAATCCATTGAAAATTTCAAATACCGAAATGAGGGAAAAGGAAAATAGATTAGTACTGCTGTTAAGCATGTGCGTAACCGTGGGGGGGGCCGGGGGGGCAAGCTGCCCCCCCGGACACCAAAAAATGGGGAAATCGGGATAGGGGAGCCAAAAATGGAAGGAAAAAGGGCAGTAGGACGTGAAAAAGATGAAATAATAACAGATGATATAGCCCCCGTGAAAGTTGCAAAATCATACCTGTCTAAATGTCCACAAGAAGAAGTGAAGAAAATACAGGGACGTGTTACAGGTGTCCCAGGCTGATTCTACTCGCGAGCATAGCGTATCCGACAATTTTCCCCCGCCGGCGCCAAAGAAAATTCGAAACTTCTTGTAGTCCTTGGCTCCGTTCGTGTAGCTCATTCGTGGTTACGCCCCTGTGATGCTCATGTTGTGTGAAGCGGGGTGCATCACTGTCGGAACCATAGAACAAAACTACTGGATGAAAGGCATTTTTATGTATTTGAGGCTAGCACTATTTATCCAGTCATTAGGCCTATTTAGCGTTCAAATGTGAGGGTGTCGGAATATTTGTTAACGGCGAGTATACGCTTATATAGGGAATTAGCCATATCCCGTATTGGAGAAATAAATATATGCCGTGTTTGAGAAAAATAACTTGAAAAAGAAAGTAAAAAATAATATAAGGAAGAAAGAATGGACGAAAGAAAGAGATGTAGGAGTAATCAAAAGGTGATAAAGAAGAAATAATAATATGCCTATATGATCTCTAAAAAATGAAATCATACTTTGGCCCCAATCGCTGATTTTTGAAAAAATATTTTACCCCAATCGCTGATTTTTTGCCCATAATTCCACCATTTTCGGGGGGTTGAAAAAACGTATAGGAGGAATCCTCCGCTCCGTCGCCGCCACTAACCCCACTGTCCCTGTTATTTTTAATTTTGACCTATCTGATATGATGATACTCAGTAATAAACATCACATAAATTGACACAATACATCGAGTTGGGCAGCACAACTAGGAAAGGAGAATAACCTGACCTCAAGTTGCACGATGATTTTCCGCATAGGCCCTTATATAGGATCAGGTGGTCCCTAAAAAAATCGAAAATATGATTTTGCCCTGAGGTAAAGCTTTCCATAAAAAAAATTACCCCCATCTGAAAAGATTGAAGCTGATACTGTTTCTTTGGTAGCAAACAGTGCGAGCATTTTTATTTCCTATGGAGAAAATACGAAATTCAGCCTATGTTTTTTATTGAAATATAATTCAAATCCAAAATCACCCTTTTCCCTCTTTTAGAACAATTCTTTAGCCAAATACCAGGTAAGAAATGTATTGAGTGGTCCTAATCTATATGAAATTACTCTCATGACACAATATTTTGGGTGCCTCAATCTCTCGTTGTACCTTTAATTTTATAACGTACAGATTAACGTTCAACAACTACAATAGTTGCACAAATCGCATTTTGAGTCCAAAAGGATTTAATTTACTTTATGTTGTACATCAACTTCATCATATAAGGAAAATATGATCAGATTCTCCCTACAATCTCGTCTTGAATATGTCCCTTGTTATAAGTGATTGGTTAATTTATAAAAACGTTTAGGCTTGATGACGATGAAACTTTACTGACACCTATACGGCAACTTACTTATGCTTATACCACAAAGTTATATTTTGAAGGCAGGTCTATTGCGGTACCTTTTCTGGTAGTTTTATAGTGTTTGTTTTCAGCTTTTTTTCGGAACTAGTTTACGATCATGGCACCTTATCATCGCCAAGCAAACTCCAATTATCGCTTGACTTATGGCTCATAGTTTTAGAACGCAAACTGGTAAATTTGGTTCAGTTTTCTAGATTGCTCTGGTTGAGAAGAGCCCAAAATTTCTCATCAGAAACATTTCGAGCGCTGGTGTATGGTTTGTGGCGAATCAGTAGTCCATGGTAGAAATTACACCACTATTGTTCCTAGAACTGTTTTGGGACAGATCCACCTGGGTGGTAAATATTCACAAAACGGCAACAACTTAACGAAACATTGAACGTTGCAAACGTCCTACGTAACTCAATCAAGAGAATTGTGCGGGATACTGAGACAGAGGATAACAAAAAAATTCCAAATTGAATGGATTTTGCAGGACAAATTTCAGCAGGACTTCTGTAACACTCAGAAGAAAAAGGGGAAACGTAATTGAGAGCACCCCTACCGGTACCCCAAGCAAAGCCAGGAAAGACCGAAAGTCAAGCAAACTGCTAAGCCTTACCTCTCCTTCATCGATCCATAGGCCAAAAAACGGCCTGTCGTTATTCAGAAGTGAGCCTCCTACAGCAGCAACGGGAGAAGATCAACCACTCAAAGTCAGAGCAAAGGTAAATACTTTTGGGTATTTTAGAAATAAATATAAACCGCATCTTTGTTACTCCTTTCAGATGGAGATATTTTTTTATAGAAAGTTTTGCACCAGTGCAAACAACAGGATTTTCTACCTGTTTAGGTACCTTGCTTAGTTGAAATCTCTCGTTGTACCTTTAATTAAGTTCTTTAGCCAAGGAAGTTGTTGATTATGCATTTCGTGATCTAACCTCATCCCCGACATACTTCAAACAAGTTAAGATTATCGTCTGAACTTTTGTGTGCGCGCCTAATCTTACGTGTAAATTCGAAATCTACTCTGGAACGCCAAAATCTTTTAGGAGATTTTGTTTTTGTAAACGGACAGAACACAGTGGTATTACACCTTTATACTCGAACACAAAACGCTTCATCATAAGTTTTACCTTGGAAATAAACACCATAGGGCCATGTTTATGCCAAAAAAAAAAAGTTTTCTCAGAAGATCGCGCGCATTATGTTAAAAGTTGCGTTTTTGACCGCATATTTTTTTAGGTTTACTCACTTAAATGTTTTGTAAAAAATTCAGGAAAAATAATTGCCGCGAAGCGTCCGAAAAATTGTAAACTAAAGTCTCGGGCGCACAAAAGATGCATAAAAAAAACGCATTTCGATTAGCATTTTTCTAAAAAAAAACGCATTCGCATTGCAATTTTTCACAGTTACTTCTGAGACAAACTTGTTTTTTTTTTTTTTTGGCCTAATGTCTGAAAGTGTGCAATCTGTTATAACAGAATTTAGGGCAAACATACCGCATAGATCGAAAATCTGGATTCAAACCGGATTAAATAAGTAAGAGCATAGAAAATAGAAACTTTCATTGAAGTAGGCGGGGACATTCAAGAGTGATTAACGAAAATGCCTCCTTTAAAAACCTCAATAAGAAGCCTTGGTATAGCTTAAAGAAAAAGTCGGACCCAATTTTTTTATTTCAGATTCTTGTCAGCACCGTTAACAAATACCATATAAAGTACAGGCCTATGTTGTAATTCTAGAAAAATTCTATAGTGTCTACGTTGCACCTTCGTTTCCAGACCGCCAAGTCTCACGGACATTATTCGTATGATCTACAGTGTGTGCCGTGGCAGCACCATAGACAAATGCGTATTCCCGGGAATTCTCACTTTTGGTTTGGGTATGAGTTAGCATAATACGTTACACAGAATGTCCTTTTTTTTTAATTTTCAAATTAATAACCAAAAGTTTTCAAATGTGCAGTGGCGGACAAGTAACTCAAGACCGATGATTTTTAAGCAGGGTACCACGAGCCCTAAATTACACAGACCCATCAAAGACCCACACCCCAAAATACGATACGGTAACCCCACTATTCCGAAAAAGGAAGTAGTAGAAGGGGGGTAATTTCTTTTTAGAATTAAAGGTTTTGGGGATTTGATCCCTTTCAATTTTGAGAAATTTTAAGGCAAAACTTTGGCAAGAACAGATTCCAGCATGGATACTGAAAACCGGGTCTCGGATCTGAAATAGGGCTGAGGATAGATTGAAAAATGAGGGTTAAAGATAATTAGGGGCTTCTTACCCTCCTTAATATGCCGGGCCAAAATGTTTCACTTTTCGATCGCTCGCCCGCTATCTGTATAGAGGTCGTGGAGGGCCTCATCCCTTTTTCCAGCAATGCCTTTCGGTATTATTGGCCAGTATTGATAATTTAAAACGCTGGGTTTCAATTGCGCCAACTTTTTTTTTTTCAATTTAGAAAACAGGGATGATACGCTACTTACCGGACCGCCGTAAGTTGGCGATTGATACAACCCGAACTTCCCCAGCGGCCAATTTAAGGAATTTGAAATAATGAGAGCGTCACCGTACTGCCGAAGTATGTAAATTGTGAATAGTTCTTGTATTTGAAACCGGGGGGGGGGCACTTGTATTAAAAAGATGGATATGATGCTTGAACACGGACTTACAAAATGTACCATCTAAACACGTTATTTTCACGACTAAAAACAGCAAAACATACCCTCCTAAACAAGTATTTTTATCTGTTTATAATACCTCAACAATGAAAGTACGCAGTGAAGTGATGTAAATATGTGACCCTTTATTATTTGCTTTGACTTTACCTTCTCAAGTTCCGATTACCATATTTTGGAGGATTTTGACCCCTGATTAATGAGATTATAAATGACAATTTCGGGTTTAAGAAAAAAATACTCCTTTTTCCATATTTTGCTCGGTTTTTGACCAACCCCCCTATAAAAGATGTACCGCGCGTACCTCGCACCCTGTTGGAAAAAAGCACACCTTTTTACGCGTTTTTTGTTCAAGAATCATATCCACCTTTACCACAAGTGGCACCCAGCGGATTGGAAAAATCTTATATTTTATTTAAAAAAATGTGTGCTAGTAGCATCGACAAATTATGCCACATTCATGGTGGTGTAGATTCCGCGATTACAGACACCCGAAGATGTGGGAATTAACTTTACTCTGTGTAGCAATCTGCGTCGAGTGCAATTGTGCAGATATCATATATTGGCGCCCCGTTCCCATAGAAGCATCTCAGCCGAGAGAACATTCTCTCACAAATATTCGCTCGGGCGAGGGAACTTCTCCCTGCAGTTAGAGCGAACATCTCTATGATAAGACATTGTTCCTACCTGTCTTCCGAGAAGGAGCGAACTTATCTCTCCGACCCTCCATAAGACTTGTTTATCCAGTACAAATTAAATACACCCCCGTGTTCTTTTGTGCGACAAAAATTGATTATCGATTTTACACGAAGGGCACTTTCAAGAGTACCGCACGCAAGCCACCACGTGACTTGTTAAATTACAATGTTTATGTGAGTACTAGGGATTTGTAAGGGGAGGCCGTACATGATTAAACACCGTCCAGTGAATAACAACTGTTACGTAAAAAGTAAAGGC
>JAMKCH010034173.1:0-15830 GCA_023653785.1 Ophioderma brevispina
AACATGAATGAATTAAAAAAGGTTAAACAGATATATATCATATCTTTAGGAAATTGCACGACCGAAATCCATCTACATAAAAAAAATAGTCCTCTTTTCCCCCACAATTTAGATCCAGAAATTCATTCAATCACTTCCCAGATCACTTCTAACTCACATGTCTACTTCTATACTAGTTACATAGCAAGTATTTGGTCTTCAAAAGAAATAAAAATAAACTTGCTCTATCATTACTAAAACAACACGAGTTTCCTTAGTGCAAGAAAACAAAAATACGCATGAATAATGACATCAATTGGCGCTGCGAACATGACACCCACAATTTTGGTTGGTTTAAGCACTAATGTCATATAAATAAACTGACCAGGGACAAACCCTTAATTTTTTCTCCCATATCGTTGTGCAACACAATTATAATCCCATCTATTACATCTATTACATACATTTTCTTTGCACAATGGTGTTATAATGCGATAAATTGCACCAATGGAATTTTCATGTATACATGATGTCTACATAAGCCATATCCACTGCTATCATGCAAACGATAATTCTTGCCGCAAAAACAGACAGTCAGGTAAACAGGCATGTCATACACCAAATCACATCCTCTCCGCGCTTCCGAGAAACATATCCAGTACACACATAGTCATTAACAAATAATCAACAATCACAAATTACATGTATCACACACGCGTGTAACCTGAATAACGGAAAATACCGGCACACGAGATCGTGTCGCCCTGAGTCATATTTCTTCACCACGATCGTATGGACACTTACAGCAGAATTATAGACACTGCAGTGTGGTCCGTACAATACGTAGGAGGATGTACACAAACGAGAAAATAAACATCTGCGTGAAAAAAAAGTCAAACCAGAACCCCACAATGTCGAATAACCCCACAACATAACATTTCTACATTACACCATACACTACACACACACAAAGGCACACACCTACCTAAGAATCCTTTTTTTTCTATGTGCTGTTCTGCTTGCAGTAGACAACACAAAAAAATACTACACATCAAACTTGAATATTTTTTTAAATTCTAATTTATTTTTAAATCTCTAGTTTCTTGCCCTTTGGTTATGTGTATGGCTTTTTTCTAAACATTCGAAAGCAGTGACCTGCATAAAAATGTTTCCCAAATGTCAAACCTATTGGGACACTATGCAGTGACCACGGGACTAGAGATTAGTATGCGATTATGGAATTCAATTTAAGTTTCCTTTTACCACTCTCGTCAATTTTGCCACAAGCGATTAATTAAATCTGAAATATGTGGAGTTCTAAACGGTCTTTGAAAACCAAACATTTTTTCTGTGATGAGGTTAGTTTACTAAAAACGATTTTTAGGAGTTGTTCAGAGGTACGCACCTAATTGTTACCTGCTAAAAATATATGTGCTTATATTGTAGACATGAATGGGAAATGCTGATTGGTTAATAATTTCCCAATTAATATTTTCCCGTATACCAGATAATTTTCATTACTCACTGGATATGAGCTCGTATTACGTAATGCTTACACAAAGTATCAAGTACCCATACTTTACATGCATTCAATTCAAATCTATGTGTTTAATGATCTTGTGCATCTGTGGAAAAGAGACGTTCCAGCACCCTCGAAGGGGGCGCACCACTAATTCATCCACATTTTATGTAATAACGCAAATCGACTAAAAAGTGCAGGCTTTCTTAGACACTTTCTTAATCGGTCATTTCTTCATAATGGGACTACAAATCGCATGGATATCACATGGACGATAGAAATTGATCTGTCACATTGCCATAACATGAGAACAAAATCAGGTTCATCGCAACCCAAGATAAGGCCGCGGATGTGCACGGGTGGTAATCCTCCGTAGATATGAGTGATGCGCGGGTGGTAAAATCAGCTATTGCGTTTTTTTTTTAATGTGAAAATACGTGGAAAAGTCGATGGTCAAACCACCATATTCACGCCAAAATTTCTAAAATCTTCAGAAAAGCGCGTTATTTTGATACCAAAACACCGATTTCTCAAGTATTGCAGGGAGGGGTGTTAGTGTACCGGAACCCGCTACAAAATGCTGTTGTATTCATATGGGCGAGTCATTAGTGGTGCGCTCCCTTTAAGAGACGCTTATGATCGGAACGTGCTCGGTGGTAAATACCACTAAATACCAAATATTTGATTTGTGAGGGGGTTATGATTGGGATTCGGTGGTTTAAAAAAAAACTTGTGCGTGGAGTCTCACATTAAATGAAACTTCAAGATTTAAATTTAGATATGAGCAAGCAGAGGTTTAGTGCAATTTTTCAAAATGTAGGCCTACATCAATGCTTGTATAAAACCTAAGCTATTAGCAGTAAGGACAGTAGGCCTTAGGCTAGGCTAGATCTTGAGGCTAGTAAGGTATGAGTTTAACGATCGCTCCTGTTGTGATTTAATATAACCCGTTTTCTTAATGTTTTTATGATATTGTGTTTCTTACTGAGGTACCCATCAAATACATAAGTTGAGATAAAAAAAACTCCGGTAAAAAAATCCAACGACAAGTTGATGTTACGTGGTGGTGGTGGTGGTTGGGGGGGGGGGGGGTTGGGTGTGCGCCACAGCAGTGCAGAAGACATAGGTCCTATATGCACTAAGTTGTAAATATAATATTGATGCGGTTCCAGTCCTGCTCCAAACATTATTATTGCAACAATTAAAATTAGAGGTGCCACTCAAAACCTTTTCCTAAATAGAGCCTTCTCAAAATGGTTCTAAGTAGAACTAAAACGAAACCATTTTCGTTATGTTCATGCAGCTCCATAGGCCCGAAAACACGTAGGTTCTTCGAAAGAACCTGGTCTGGATTAGAAGCATGGATTCAAAACAGAAGATTCTGTAGTTCGCCGTTTAAATAAGGGTGTCTTTTTTGAGAGTAAGGTTTCGCCTTTTTAAGTCCGTATCTACGAAGGGACCGGGCCCGAAAAACCCGGGTCATTGTTTCTTGTCGGGGAAACCACACCCATGAAAATAATAAAACAGTGCGCCTGCGGCTGGCAAGTGGTGTCGTGATTGCGCGTAATGCGGTGCATAGGTAAACCAGGCGCAGGATACGATTGGAAACACGTGCTTGCATTAAAAGATTAATTGTGGGTGTTTGGTGCCTTACTGGGCATACATAGGCTTTTATATCATTTAATTTTAAGAGACTAAAACTTTTGTATATTCCATAACACGTCGAATTAACAACTTATATGGAGAAAAGGGTGAAATTTGTAAATATAGGTTCATTGAGCGTATTTTTTTTGGCATATCGATGTTCTTATATCAAGCAGCACAAATTACGCAATCTAAACGTCAAATTATTTTTACAATATCCCTTTTTTCATGAATGATACTTTAAAATAGCAGCATAATTTTGGTTACCAGTAAACTCTTCAGATATTAGCTTGTTAAAGACGATGTTATTATCATCTCTTCTAAATTTCACTCACAAAATAGCTGCACCAAGAAAAACCGATGGGCGGTGTACAGACGAATTCCGGCAGATTTCAGAAGAAAATGATAACGATTTTTAAGCACTTGTAATAAGCAACCTACAAGAGCAATTGCATTAAATTTGGCCAGTTTACTAAACCAATTTAGGAAGTACATGAATCAACTTAGTTTTTAAAACTCTTGTCACTTTGGGGTGTTCTAAGGGGGAGCAACACTAATTCATCCACATTTTATGTAATAACCAAGTCGGCTAAAAAAAGTGCAAGGCTTAGACATATTCTACTGGCATTTCTTCATAACGGGGGCTACAAATCGCATGATATCCACCTGGACGATAGAAATTGATTGTCAACTTGATAAATTGAGAAAACAAAATCAGGTTTAATCGCAAACCCAAGATCACGGCGCGGAGTGCACGGTTGGGTCATTCCTAGATCTGAGTGATGCAGGGGGTGGTAAATTCATGCGATTGGTTTTGTATGTGAAATAAACGTGGGAAAAAGTAGATGGTCAACACCATATTCACGCAAAAATTCTAAAATCTCAGAAAAAAAAGCGCTGATTTTGATACCAAAACACGATTCTCAAGTATTGCCAGGGAGTGTGTAGTGTAACCGTGAACCCGTACAAAAAATGGTTGTATTCCTAGGAGCGTCATTAGTGGTGCGCTCCCTGAAGTGCACAATACAAGATTGCACGTGGTTCAACAACAATGGCATTGTGCTGGCAATCCAAAAACAAATATTTTACTTGAGACATTTTCCCTACATCTTTTTATTGTACAAAAACATTTTTAAAGTTCCCCTGTGTGTTTGGAGGACTAGTGACCCTTTGTGATGTCTTCAAAGAGGTAAGTTAGCGCTGTTTTTCTTGATACAGTGCCCTGCTACCCGCAGAATTAAACTCTCACTGACTCTGTGCACTGCATAGGCAAGACTAATACTGAATCACTGTGCCCTGACATCTGGTCTGGACTGTCTGTTTGGGCCTGGGGGAAAAAATGTATGGTATAAGACAATGATGACTGAGTTTGGGTTACTGTGCAGTAGTCCAACTTGTTGTTGATTTGTAATGTAGGACCAGTAAGCAGTAGTAGAAACAGGCCTAGTCTATAATAAGGACTAGGTGGCACTATCACAGTCTGAGGTGAGCTTTTGGATTCTGTACTTAGATTGTAGTGTTGCTGTGCTAATCCACATTTAAATAAAAAAAGTTTGAATCAAACTTTTATAGGCTTCCTTCAAATGTCTACTAAATGATAAATCCTTAACCCCCTGTTTCATTGTTCTCACGCAATACGGGAAAATAATCTTGGTTTGTTTCCCAATATCACATTCGGCTATCGCCTCATGTGATATTGGAAAAACCATAGATATTTTCCGTATGGCGTGAACAAACAGGGGATAACTAATAATATTTAGAGCGTACAATTAAGAGTGAATTTCACTCTTTCATGGAGGATACAAGGCTCATTGGAAAAGCGGAGACATTTCCATATTGAAAAGAAATGTATTAACATGAACATTTCAATTACATGTTGAAACATTCGTTTTGATAGATTTATCACTTTGGTAAAGTTATAAAGAAAAATAAACAAACAATTATTTTAAAAGAGGTGTGAAATTTCCTTATTTTCATTTTTGGTTTTGAGTGGGCCCCAACTTTTGTAATTACAAATAAGGCGCCGCACCTTGATTCATCATCATCAATCATCAACATATTTTAATTTCAAAATGTCATCGATTTCTGACATACATTTTAATTGTGTGAGTGTGTGAATGTGCGTATTTTACAATAGCTCACAGCATAGGACTGTACAAACAATAGCGATTTGCACGATCCCACATAATGCATTCTATTGTGCCATTTCCATCCGAAACTTTTCTCAAGCCTCAGGGTCAAGCTCGAACATCTACGGTTGTTCAAAGGTAATATCAATACTAGAGAAAACTTAACCTCATCTGTGAGTTGCACAGTTAACCAATTCGTCCGGCAGCAGGTGAAATGCAAAGTTTTAAGTGTTTAATAATACCAAAATCTCTGGTTTGATGTGGCAGCCAGTTCCCAGAGGAAGTACTGGGGGCAGGTCTGAGGATTCAGGTGGTAGAACCCTTATAACAAAAGTGATCAGAATCTAACCTGGAAGTCCACGATTTTTTCATTACAAAAGGTGTTGAAATTGCCATCAATGGATGTATTGACACCCTTCCATTATTTAGTAAATTAAAAATATGGGTTAAAAAAGGACTCCAAGAAGATGTCCACCTATGCAAAATGTAACATTACTTTGTTACATATCTCAATAATGCCAACATAGTAAGAGAAATGGTTGGAACCAGTTTCCATAGGCCCCGCCCCTACGAACTCTACAGACTTGATGGACTAAACTACAGGATAAAGGAGTAAAATTCCAAGGGAAGGGGATATGGAATTCTTGCAGAAAAATTTATGGTGGTACCAAAACCAATTTCAAACTGGACAGGGGATTATTAATGTCCTCATGATGCTACCCACATCAAAAAATGTCAAAATAAACACCAAGAAACTGTGATGTTCTGTAAATTATTTTTAGAGTCATTTATTTAAAAAGCCACACTTTATGGACCAATTTGTAATATGTTACATCACCACCAGCCCTTGTCCTAGTACATGGAAGGGTAAATGCACTTATGCAGGTTAAATCTGTATGTTACGCTAATGTTTAACACTCCCATTTACTGCTGTGTATGGCCGTCTTTTCATGCCATAATATTGAGGGTGATAAAATTAGCTGGACATAAATGAGCTAGTAACTAGTAATCATTCATTAGGCATTCATGCATTCTTCACATCGCATTCCAAGAAACAAAAAGGTAAGTCGTCTATGTTTATGCATATTAATAAAAGAGGGTACTGCAGAGTAGCAAAAACATTCAACTAACAGCTCAGGTTAACTCTTTGAAAATGACTGTCCAAAAATGGGCCATTTTGTTCACCTTCAAGTATCCATCATTCTGAAAAACGAGTTGCGTGGTTGGTTATCTATAGGAATATAATGCGCTTGTCCATGTTTTTGCCATGAATAAAGATGGGATACATGCCAAAATTGATGGTTTCAATTTAAAGACACTATAAGGAATAGAAGGACCTTTGTCCCCTGTACTGAAAGACCGAATTCATAAGTGTGCAAAAAAAAAACCAGTTTGCTGGAAACTTAGGACTGTGTACGGAGTCAGTACGACAAGATATGCCCTAGTCGGCAGTTACATTTCACACCTCTTGATTGAGTTAAAACGGAAAGGAAAATCCAGCTGATACAATTGTGTTTGGCTCCCACTTAACAGTAGTAATAGCCGTTGTTCAAATTACCCCTGACATTTAGCAAGTTCAAGCCATTTTGAATACAAAATTGTTCTTATTGGACTGTGCTACACTACAAAAAAGGAGAAGAAAAGAAAAGAGATAGTGTGTGTGCATGCAACAATGTTACTTTGTTATAAAAGATGTGTTGGTGTGATGATCATCCTATATAACACACTGTGGTTTTTTGGAGATCAATTTCGTATGAAATCTGATATATAACGTGTCGACTCTCTGGATTTTTTTAACCTCACATTCATTGGATTGGGCATTGTGATATTTATCTCACAACTAATATCAACAATCCATGAGAATTCAGGATAACGCAATGCATAAGGCCAAGTAAAAAAATTAGTTCTCGTTGCCCGCCTGCATCGTTTTTGCTGCCGCATCAAAACAATGTTTACTTTTACAAAAAAAAAACAAAATCCCTACGTTCATCAAGCTAATTTGTTCCCTACCTATATTAAATTGGTTGAGTTGTTAGCAACATTAAAAATAGGATGCTAAGAGACTATATGCGAAACAAACCCAAAAAAGTAAACTTACCCACCTTGAATTTGTATCTCAAGTTCAAACATATATCGTATTATAAATTATGGAATATTAATGAAGTGGTGTTTATTTATGTGTTCATTTGTGACATGACTAAGTATTGTTGAAGTTATGCCCACTTGACCGAAAACCCACCCGCAGGATTTCTTTAAAAGTTGCAGTAAAACCCTATTGAGAGGGAGAATTAGTCATCCAGAAAGACGATGATTCAGGTGACTTCCATCTTGTAACCAGTATGATCTGCCAGGAGCTGTAGATGCATGGGGAATGAATAGTTTTGTTTTATCTGAGGTACATCGCATTCTGCTTCCATGCATGGTGGCAGGTCAATATTAAATGTGTTACAAAGACAGAAAATCAGAGAGATACTCTGGTCCATGGTCCATGGTCATTGATACATTTGTAGACATTCACATCAAGTTTGAACTTAATGTGTGTCCTATCTTGAGCCAGTGGAGGTAATTGAAGATGGTTGTTCATGTGCCCACCAAAATATTCGGTGTGGAACATATAAGGTGAGCAGCTCTATTTTGGAGCTGCTGGAGATTGATCATGGTCTACGGCAGCCCGGAAAGTATTTCCCACGAAGTAGTCTTGTGTCACAGACTGGGAAAGATATTATCTAAAATTGGTACTGTATAAGAGACTAATGTTATCAGTCCCCATAGAGAATGTGGGTAAATGATGAAACTAAATCTTCAATGTCTCCCAGAAACATCTCTGGAAACAAAGGGGTTCTATGGATGTTTTTGCATCGGGAAGGGATCTGTTACTTTGTTTGTTTTGAATATGTATGCGTTAATTGGGCCTGAAGCTCTGGAACCTAGCGAGAAAAATTGAACATTGTTATCGGGTACTCAGTGCTCACAGACACATGAAGTGAACACGCAATCATTAAGGTCGCATCCATTTTCCCCCAATTGCCTTTAGATATTCAATTTGAATCGGGGGATTCACGTAACTTACCGGGACTGCCATAATCAAGGTCATTTACAGAAAGCTATTTAGGAACAGATTAAAATAATCAATATGCAAAAAGTACCAAGATCTAACAATTTGGTGAAGTATATCCTTATCATGGTAGCGTTTTTACCTGCATCTATTTTTAGACGAAAAGTACAGTAAATCAAGACTTGGTTGGTCATGACATTTTTAGCATCAACATAACGCCAAGGTTTTAAAGGTGCATTTTGTGATTCCAGGACCTTCTGTTTTATCATAGTTCATTAGATTGCCCTCCAGAAAAGCTTATTCACAGTTTTAGTTGATTCCGACCTTGCGTTTTGTTGTTATGAGCAAAAATGCTTGTTTTACAAAATTGCGACTGCTTATAGAGTAGATCAAATTTGCGCATAAGATTAGACACATGGATATACTAATGTTAACAGTTCAGATGATAAAAATAAAATCTCACTTTTTTTAGGAAAAATCGGGGGGACGAGGCATGCGGATCACGAAAATGCCTCCTCAAACAAAAAAGAAAGTTGGTTTTATGAGAAGCTTCATCAACTCCAAGTTTGAAGGGGGCAATCTTTCCAACCATATGGTATCCCAGCAAAGTTTGAGTTTGTTTTGGAACAGTCATGTTTTTTTAAGTCAATAACATGCCTTTCATCTAAGAAGTCAGTCCGTATCTTGTCACGACATATCCGGAGGTTAAGCTCGGGATGTGACATGTAATCACAAAATACAGGGTTCTGAAAGGGGCATGTCGATCGGCTTTGGGACCCCAATGTAACCGAAGTAGTATCGATTTCGAATCAGATGAAAGGCCGTATGTTTTTCATTGTCGGCGAATTGGAGACCTCTCAATTCCATTTCATTCCCAAGATACATAAACAAAAAAAACACCAAGTATCACGTTATTT
Source organism: Ophioderma brevispina (assembly GCA_023653785.1). Taxonomy (NCBI): domain Eukaryota; kingdom Metazoa; phylum Echinodermata; class Ophiuroidea; order Amphilepidida; family Ophiodermatidae; genus Ophioderma; species Ophioderma brevispina. The sequence continues at coordinate 9,244 of JAMKCH010034173.1, forward strand.
ATGGTAACCATCAAGATGAGCACAGGATAGGGCTTTGAATAGGCATCCCCGAGGGGGGGAGGGGGGGTGCGTCCAAGGGTAAAAAAAATAGGACCATGTTTATAGGACCAAATTTACAAAAGATGACCACAACCATTTATATAGGTGGTTCCGAAATTTCGACCCAATTTCTATAGTTGGCTTTGAAATTCGACCCATTTTCATAGTAATCTAGCAAAATCGGCCCATTGTCTAGTAAATTTTCCAAAAATCGAAAAAAAATTTTCATTGTGATTACGAAAATCCGGAATAAAATGGACCCCCATTTCATAGTAAATTGTGAAAAAAAATTGAGAAATGGACCCATTATATAGTAGCAATGACCTCAAAAAAAGATCCCTATCAAATAGGTAGCATTGGTGGGAAAAACGGACCATTGTTAGTAAGGGGTGAAAAGGTGACCATATCGCGGCAAATATGTACCGACCTTTTCCATGAGTACCCCCCCCCACCCCCCCCCGGAGATCATTGCTTCTGATGGGGGCTTAGAGTAAGTACCACGCTTATATAAGTAGGGACACAATAGATATAACTCGGACCAAGCACCTTTAGTAATTTTACATTATTGATTTAGCACCCCAATCATCCTATTTTATTTTCTTTTGCCATATGAACGCACAAGTACTTTGCATAATATTTTGCTGTGGGTATTGCATACATATCTAAACATCTTAAAACCTCAAGATACGAGGAATTTTCTCCTCCCCAAACTGGAACATCTCCAAATAAATGCATGCACCTGTTGCACAACACACACACATATACACATTCCCTTTTTAAAGAGTAAACTGGCAAACTGAGTCATAAAAACACCCTACAAATCAAAAACCTGAAAATGTAATTTCTGATTTACTTTCCCTCTCAAGCTCCACATATAACCTAAGGTTCAATGTTCTTCAAAACAGCATGGTTGCAACAAAGGTATTAAAGAGATACACTAAAATGTGGCCGAAACACATACATGCCGCAGCCCGCCATCCGTTACCCTAATTACCATAATGACAAGTTTATCATGCTGTACCCTAGAACAAACGGAGACAAACAATAACTGAAATAGGACCACATCGAGGTGAACGTCCCCGACTAGAACCCACACCCCTGAAATTTGATCAAGACAGAAACACGCAACACGACAACTGCTTTCTGCTGGCTGCTAAATTTATCTAGTTTTGAAGTCCAACAACCTTGTTATGTTTGGGTTTGATGCCCCCCCCAAAAAAACTTGGGGGTTTTTTTTTTTTTATTGGAATTTGAGTTCTGCGCAATCTAATGCAAAGGATGTAACGTTGCTAACTCATTGCTTAAAATACCTGCATTGCCCAGGGCAACTGGATTTGGTGCTGACATGAAGAAGAACTTGTTTTTTTTACCCTCAATTCGCCTTCTCAAGAAGTTAAACGATACATTGGCACATTTTGTCATAACCCCAGCATTTTTTCTATTGAACCACTCAGCATTTGGTCTTTATTTGTGCCACAACCAATGGTTGTGCAATGCATTAGAAAATTAAACCCCTTTGGTTCATTTTTTTTAATATTTTTTTTTTTATTTCTATTTTTTAACAAAGGATTTTCAAAATCATTCATTAATTTTAAAATAAGAAAACATTTTTAAAATTGAAAATTCAATTTGTTACTTTTAAGTTCTTATTTAAATTCTGGTTTTTTTTTATCATAAACGTATTATTTTCTTCACAGTTAACATTACGTAGTTTTAAATACTTAGTTTAAATCAATCTTCTTCTTTTCACATCTCATAATCAACCACCTGACCACTTTAAATTTACCACTCTTCTACAATGCATTGGTGTGAAACAGCATTGTCGGATCTGGGCGTACATTGCAATCAACAATTGCCAAATCAGTTTAGGTTGTGCCAAGTAATAAGGTCAAAAAAAGAAGTTTGTCTCTGGACCCCCGCGCGCCAGCTTTTTAAAATCAAAATGTGCGCGTAGCGCTAATGCGCATGCTGCGATTTCCCCCCTTCCTCTTTTCCTGCTGAATCGCACTGGGCTCGGTCTGATTGATGACATCGAACTATTGGCGGCGCACTTCGGCAAACACGAGCTTCTCTACACAGCCTGTGGCTTTGTTTTTACTGTCTGCATCAGCGTGTGATTTGAAGGAAACAAAACGTCTTTTTTTGATCTTGGTTTTTTAATTTCTTAAAAACTATCATGATTGTACGTGTGTGCGAATCACAAGAAAGGCAGCGAAGTGGCCTCAGGAGATTGGGCCTTGCACCGATGATCCGAAACGGCATTGCTACAGAATTTGCCAACGTCTCTCCTTTAGGGAAGCAGTGGCAATGAAGGGATGAATGTAGTTTTCTGCCACCACATCCTTCAACATGCAGTTTTATTCCTGTTAAGGCTTAGCCGAATTCATAAGGGTGTGGCACAATACTAATTCTTCTGGCAATGAATTTTCCAGCATCAAGCCCTTTTATCTTCACATGCAGACCTGTTCGTCGCCAGGTGGGCAGGATAGTTGGGGAGAACCTGTGTTATGGCACAACCAAGATTGTGATTCAAAATTTGGTACAGAGGCAGCAGAGCATCCAAAAAACAAAAAAATCGAATAGAACATAACCTTTTTTCTAAAAAAAAAAAAAAGAGTGTGGCACTTTGCCTTTTTTGTCAAAAGGTCCAGAAAAACTTCTTTTTTTTTTGGCCTAATGTCTTTTGGCCTTTTTTTTTGGTGTTGACAAATCTCGCTGCATTCCCCATACGTATCTGTTATCAGACACTCTGTCATCTCTGCTTACCCCCCCCCCCAGGCATTAACAACCATAATACAATCTGTCTGATGGTTTCATTAGTAGGATAGGGAAATCCACATGATAGCCCTCTGAATCCCCAATCAAAATGCTTCTATATCACTGTGTACACACCAATACCATGATTCCTTACATTTCTCAGTTTGCCATTATGATCTTACCTCCAATAACCAATCACAATAGTGCTTAGAATGCCAATAGCTAGGCAGGGTGATCCCGGGGGTTAAATCGTTGAAGAATAAATTTGTATTTTGAGTCATAAAAGGCCTGAGACTTTATGCATTGTTTGGATCTGTATCCCAGAATGATTTCCAAGGACTTTTTTTTATTTAACAAAGCACTATGGCACGTTTTTGAAGAGCGCCCCCAGTTTTCAAATTTGATATTTGGCACGTTACGTTTGTGATGTCTAGGAAAACTATACCTGCGAACGATAATGCAAAACTGTGTCATCTATCATAATTAAGCGATTTGTAATTAGAATTTGGATCCCAGATTGGACTTAACGGCAGAGCTGGAAATATTACGTTTATGTCCGTCCATGATGAAATATGCCACCGCCTCGAGAAATAACCTCAAACCTGATTTGCCTGAACCAATAAAACACTAATGGATGAGCATAGCCCAATACATACGCTATTTCCCCGGCTATTTCACATTGAAGGCCGTTTCCAGCAGCCGTTGATTATCGGGATCCCGATAATAATTATTCTAATACAATAATTCCTTCTTTTGTGAGACCACAGACATTGTCGAACTTAACCATTCACAGTAATAGTTTACTACCGTTACCAATGCAACGTGTAAAAATCTCAAATTTTTTTAAAAATTGGGGCGCGTCTTCAAAAAATGTGCTAATATCAGGGGGGTGGGACGTACTTCTTCACTTCGATTAGTAACGGGCTGAGACGACCGTGCAACACCAACACATCTATTCTGAGCTTTTAGCGCATTGCGTTGTAGCACAATTGCCAGGTCCCGATTACTGGTTTTGATAATCGTGCAGCACAGCCCGTGACGGCTCCGTGAGCATACAGTCTGTAAGCACAAAAAATGGTTATTAATTACTTAAATTTTAAAAAGTTTAAAACAACAAATTACTGGCCCAAGCTCCCACAAATATGTCAGGGCCAGGCTAGGCCCGTTAGGAACATAATTCACGGCAGAAGATCATTGACATTTCGATTCAATGCCGTGTTACTAACGCATTTATCATGGCATGGCTAATGCACGACGTCACTGACTGGGGTACACGTCACACACACACACGACGCCCTGCCACGCATTGCAACTCAATGTACAAGATGTGTATTTGTGGCAAATGGAAATTTTCGTCACATATTGAAAATTACATCCTACTAAAATTACATTGCCCGTGTGTTCTCCTACAACGGAATACATGGATATCGTAGCGGATGATCTGAATTTGAGCAACCTCGGGCTAGCCTAGTACAACGATTCATACTGAATTTCGGGCATGTCAGACGGTCAATATCCTTTTGCATTTCACATTTACGAATCACCCTCATTCTGCCAACATCAATGTCAAAACGCCTAAAGCTCCCTGTACTAGCTACCCTCAGTCATGCTTCCCCCCACACACTCAATTCCCCACGGTCCCAGCTATATTTACCTATAATTTCCATATCGGAATTCTTGCAAGTTTTGCTTGATCGTAGATTTAAATATTGCGGGAACGGGTGAACTTTTGAATCGAATTCTCAGTCTACATTCCATGCCCACTTACACTGTAACAACCGTGCATGAACCTCTGATCACAAAATAACCGTGTTGCAAATTGGAAATTACAGTCTCTGATACAGCTGAAATAACAACGATACGTATTGATCGTACTTTGTTAAAGTGTGTCGGATGTGTTGTAAGCATGTAGTAGAAGGAGAGGAGGCAACCGCCAATTTTTAAATTGCTTTTGTCAGTAGAGGGTGTTTTGAAAAACGCGCAACTTCAATATCAGGTTTTTTATTTACTAAAAATCTAGTTGGTTGCTCACCTTGTGAGCGCCAGATAAATCCTCCGTAAATTACTTCTTCTTTCTCTTTGCCAATTTTCAGCACTGGGCGCTATCTGGTTTAAAAGAAATTGTCACCCCCCAAAACAACGAACTTTTGCGATATTTCCTATAATGTTTCTACAGGCACCCAAAATAAACCTTCCCCAACTTAGTGCATTAACTTTGTGTCCCCCTCCCTGGATATATTGCTTTAAGCAATCTTTCATGTCTAAATCACGCTCCATTTACACTAGTTCGCCACCCATTTCTATTGTTAATACATCATGCACTATAAATGCTGGCGGTCAGACTGTAAAGTCATGGTAAAACAGCCGGAACCTAGCCACGGCAAGCTGTCCTTAGCGGGCAAGTGATTTTTTTCGTTAATATCCAACTTTGTCACTTTTATACTTTTTTCTTAGCTTTTTGGGCTCAAAGTGAAATTAGCAACTTTGCTGAAGCATAATTGTTCATATACGAACAGCATCATAAAAAATTTGAGTTCGGTCTTTTATATCTTCCAAAACTCATTCAGGCGCTCCTTCTTAAGGGAAGGGTGTTGAAAACTCTCAGATTCTTCACAAACAAGGGTTTTATCAAAATAATTTGATAATTTTAAATGCACCTGCTTCATATATAATTAAGATTGTGTCTCGATTTAATTCATGACTAACTTACATCAATAAATAATTAAGTAATATATTGATCTATTCCTGCCATACAGGATAACAGACCTTGATAAACAAATCGACCATTGATTGTGCCGGCCTTCCCTGGCAGCCACACATGATCACCGCCTTAGAGCCCGAGGGCCACCGTCGAGCATTGTTCCATGTGACTTCTTGAAGCCCCGGTCCAAATTTATTCCGAACATACAGTACTAATTGCCTTGAACTGGGGCACGTCTTCTTAACCCTCACTAGAAAGTCTGAATAATCATCATATGACCCCTTGAAACAATACTTTCAGAGCAATAAATAAAACAAATATCAGGAAATCTGTTCACAATTGTTGGATTTTCACATTTCAAACAATCACATTTACTAAATATTTTAAATAAACACTTGATGTGCTCTTAAACACTTTCTGATTCAGTTCCCATTAGTGTGAAAGAGTGAAAATAGAGGTGTGATTCTTGTGCTCGCCACTTCAAAATTCTCCTCGGGCGCACAAAGGAAATGAATAAGAAATTATTCTGAAAGTGTGCTCGGGGGGATTCTTTTTCCTTCTTTAACAGATGAAATATCAGCGAGATGTGGAATTATTCCTCTGTACTGTAAAAAATGTTCCCCGCTAACATTTTAGGTGTTAGAATTTAATTCAACCCTAATTTTTTCACTTTTTAAAACAAATCAAGATTTGAAAACTGCTGATCTACTGTTGACAGCACCAGCAGTATATGCCTCAGTTCACTTATCAAATTCAAGTAATTCGACATAATTTGACATGAACTTTCATGACTTAGACCCCCACCTTATTTGCAACCTTGGGCATGATTACATTATACCCTTCTTAATGGTGCTTTATTCTATTAAGAGATAAAGCAACATGATACTACCAAAGTAGGTATAAATGTTATAATGTGCTTTATTCTATTAGGAAATAAAGCACATGATAACAAGTATTCATAATTTTTATTGACATAATTTGACATGACCTCATTAAGACTCAGACTCCACATCACCACAGGGTATAAATGTAAGATGCCTTAACCTTTAAAGACACTATCAGTGGATTTGTGCTAATTCAGAAATCGACG
>JAMKCH010034174.1:0-15001 GCA_023653785.1 Ophioderma brevispina
ACAATCCGTCAAACTCCATATAAGAATTGTGAATATACCAGCATCATTAAATGCGTGAAAACCAGATGTGCCCCAGAAATCAGTCTTATGCACGAAAATTGTTCACGGACCAAGTACTAAAATATGCCCAGGCTGGTGCACTTTCTCTCATCTTTCTTTAGCAGATTTAAAACAATCAATTAAATCAAGCTTAATACCTCATACGTAAAACTCTCAACCGGGGGGTTGTTCCTTAGTGGGAAAGGGGGTGACTGGATGTGCGGGCGAGAAGGGTTGCATTTTCAGCGATTTTGGCATATTGATCGGTCCCTTTTTCTTGAATGTCTATGAAAGGGTTTGCAGTTCTGATTGCAAGTGATTTTTCCAATGTCAATCAGGTAATGAAGAGTGCATCAAAGCACGAGTGTGAAAAATAGTGCTCCCAGCATGGCCAAAATACATTTTAAAAGTTATTTTTCTCTCAGTTTCTGGGGCTTCGCCCCAAGACCTCCACCAAAGCATGGTAAAGACCGGTAGCAATCTGTCATTTTTTGGTATATTTTCGGGGTATGGTTCAAACACCCGCCGCACATCCCCACCCAAACCAATTGAGACCCCCCGGAAAAATAACCCATGAGACGATTATACTATCTAATAATAATAATAAACCATATTGTGAGCGCATAAAACAGAAATAACATCTCAATGCGCATATTGGTGAGAACAAGGGAATTGAAACACTCAATAAGGATATACACAGTGAAAGCAATATTAAATAAGTGAGTTTTGAGCTGATTTTAACCGTAGCTATATTTGGTGAATTGCGGATGTGTTTGGGAGGGCATTCCAAGTTTGGGCAGCAACAGCAAAATCCCGCTCACCATACTGATATAGGTCTTGTACGTTGAGGCAACAATTTGTAAGCTACCCTCAGGGCGCACTTTACCTGACCTAAGGCCACGAGTTGGAACGTAGGGAGTGATAAGATCTTTCAAGTAGGAAGGGACCATGCCATGGAATGTTTTAGTGAGAAGAAGAGTTTAAATTACTGATCCTATGATTCAACCGGGAAGCCAGTGGGGCTGATCACGAACAAGAATGACAACAGGGCGCATCAAGATGGCCCACAACTTGTAGTTAAATCACAGTTTTATTGAATAATGCAAATAACTCATTAATATTCTGAACCTGTCTAAAAGTATACAGCCATTGACCTCACTTGTTCTATCACCGTGCCACGTGAGAAGTTCAAAGATTAATCTGGTTTTCAGTGTAGAGTGGATTAAGCTCATTTAATATGCATAACCTGTCAAAAAAGTATACAGCGCTGACATCCAGTTCTAAAAATGTACCAGTCAAATTGACTAAATTGGGTTTAGTCCTGTAGATGGTCATTAAGAATTATGTTGGACCATCCGAGCATCCAGGCTTGCAGGCACGCATTCATCCTCTGCAGATCAATGACCCCTCCACCAACATGTTAAGGGGGGGGGGGGGGAAATAAAAGAAGGAATGCCCTCTCTTGCAATTCTTTATGCTAAGACAGCTTGATGTTCTGTTTGTATAACTGCATCAACCTTAAATTTAAATACGTTTATCAAAAAAAAAATCAAGATAGGGACAAAACCCATAAAAGTGGTGGGGTGATCACCTACATGTAATGAGAGAGATATCACCAGCATCAAAAGGCAAAGGAATTCAAATAAAAAAGTAGTCAGGTCTTTAGGACTATACTTGCAAATGTTTCTACTAGCCATAATACAAGGAAAAAATGGTTCCAAATCATTCAACCCCCAGGCAGTCTTTATTATACATTTACCTGTCAAACTGCAAGATGATGATTTTGTTTATTACATTAAAAGCAACGTATATATGGCAAGGTAAGAATTTTTCCATTTCTGTATTTAGTAATGTTTCAATCGAACAAATATCACCATTTTTGAATGCACCTTTTAATTAAAAATCACTCCTTTGAGCTTACACTATTACTTCTACATTGTCTCATCACTTACAGATACGATACTGAAGCAGTGACGTAAATTTCTTTGTGACATTGGGGGGGATGGGGTTGATGAAAATTTAAGGATGAACGGGTTTTTGCTGAAAAGATCCATTAAGTAGCACATGTGCGCTGCGAAGCGCGCTAAGAATTTGGCCATTTAGAGGCTAAAATCGTTAAATATTGATATTAGAAACAAAATGCCCTCGCGAAGCGCGCGGAAATTTACCATTTTAAACTATGATGGTAAAATATTAGGTTATTTTTTGGGTCAAAACACATGATCAGATCAACATTGGGGGGATAATGAGCGTAATTGACCATCCCCCCTCATCAAAATATTGGGGGAGATATTCCCCCCCCCCCCGGGAATTTACGCCTATGTACTGAAGTGAACTCTAGGCAATCCTGGCCTGCAACAGCTACCTAACACAAAGAATCCCCCAAGGCCAATCCTTCCCTCGCTCAGTATCGCCAGGTTGACAGATCACAGCATTAATTTTCCATTTTCAAGATGAGCTTTCTCTTGCAACATATCAATATTCCGTACTAACTATCCCATATCGTACACGCCCACTCCAATTTGAACTTTTAGTTTTGGCTCATCATCGTCATAATGTGAAATGTGTCTCTATCTACGTGCCGGGCGAAGGCTTGGTGGTCGTCTTCCGTTTCTCCCGACATTAGTAGTTGACACTGGGGCACAAACCGTGCCAAGTGCTGCTTGGATGTGCATCAGCAAAATTCTCCTCTGGAAATGAAAGGAGGAACGTCCAGTCTGCATTCGGGGGGCAACCTCTTGATGGAGCCCTCCCTGCTATTTCATCTCGATCATCACTAACATCTCCCAAAGTCACTACTGTCACTTTTGGATATCCTCGTCACTGAATTTAAAGATACATCTTAGTTTTTGGTGGAGACTCTTGGCTGTATTGGTTTCTGTAGAACTGGTAGGTGACTGGCGTCAAAGGGAGCCTTCACACCGCACACTCATCGGTGGCGCTATGGGCTGTGTAGCCCTTTCCTCTACATGGGGGTTTTTTGTTTTGGACATTTAGGCCCCCGGGCGCTTCCCTGTTCTATGACTGGAGATAAGGAATTAGGATATTTTTGTTTTATTAGCACCAAAGCATAAGTTGTGACAATCATTCCAGATAACATTTAAGGGGCAAAGTATTTGGTCTGAATGGCTAAACATTTTGACCCAACATAATACACTAGCAAAATATACTGCCCTTTCCCCAGACCGAATAAAACAAAATACAATGATCAATTTAGGTGTTTTATCTGCCAGTAGCGCATTTATGGCCTCCCTTAGAACCTATCACAAATTTCATTTTTTGGATAAAAATATTTATAAATTTATAGTTCCCATGCATATTGCCCTATACCAAACGACTAAAACCTCTTTGCCAAGCAAATCAGCTGTCCAAGTTACGGTATAGCTCACACTGCATGAAGCAAGTTTTGATAACTGCATGTCTCAACTTCGCCATACAAGGATTCTGTCAAGTTCCTAATACATTTAGCTCATGACTTGAAGTAAAGTGCTACCTCTATGTCCCCATTGCCAAGCAAGGATACCTATCAAAGTTACATAATAACTCATGACATGAGGACAGAGCTACGTATCTCTATGTCCAACTTCACCAGCGGATTTTAAAAACCCGACCAAGTTACAAAATAATTCATGACACGAAGTATAGAACTACTTCCCCAGACCTAACTCCTCTATGATAATGAATGAATGACTGTAACTGATATATATATTGTTGCACCTAAGGAATTGCACGCACCTAAAGCTAAATGGAGTCAAAGCTTAAGACACGCCCTCAACTGCCCCATCCAACAATTATGACTAATTTAGTGTAAAATGTGCTTAAAAAAAACCAAAGTTAATAAAAAAATTCGCCTTGCTCTAAGAAATGGTGGAATAGGAACCTGTCCTGCAAACCTAAAATTGATGTCAACAATTGAAAGGTAAATGTTAAAATATTTCACTTGCACAGAAAAAAACAAACTAAAAATGAAACAAACAAATGTACTACATAGTGTGCTTCTTCTCTTGTAGGTCCCACAGTCATTGGTAGTGGCTTGTGGTGGTGTCAGGATTTAACTGAGTAAGCAATCGGGGCCCGCGTATATCCATGATACGACGCTCCTAACATGCCCGCTTTGAGACAGGGGGCGTGATGGGAACAGTCGGGGTTTTTAACCCTAGCTCTATTCGAACAGTGACTGCGATGTGCAGTACATTGGTGACTCTCTGTACACGGGGGACCGACGGCTTAACGTCCCCTGCCGAAGGACGGGATGTTTCATGATTCATTGCCCAGCTGTGTTTATTCTGATTTTAATCACTAGCTCGTATAAAGATTAAGTCCAGAATTGAGCACCGAATAAATCCCAGCAAGTGACCCCCACGGGATTCGAACCCGGGATTTTTTGGTAATTTGCGCCACTGGCAGGCACCTAACCGCTATGCACTCCTCTTCCACATAGTGTGCTTATTCTAGCTCTCATCCCAACTACCAGTTCAAAAAGTGCATATCAGCGAGCACTTTCAATGCTTGTGGAGCAAACAGTATTCAACTTTTGAGTTGGTGGGAGGGTTATGAAAACCCCGTCCCGACATACATCACACAAGGCAGATTGTGGAGTAAGACAACTTATCTCCTCCCTCAAAACCACAAAGAGAGGAAACGATCGTCTTGGATCAAATGGACTAGTTAACCGCATTAGAAAGCATGATCCTATTGGATATTTAGGATCACAAAGATTGGATTAGATGAAACTCACAAAAAAGTAGAACTATAGCCACAGCAAAGTTAGGATATGGACCATATTTCTGCAGGGGCCAAAATGACGGTTGTTTATAGACAACTATATAACCGTTTATACATTGCCTGCTTTTTGTGAGCCTGCTGAGAGAGAAACTATTAACGATTTACTTTATCCATGACTGTATCTGCAGAACAGAAAGGCTTAAGTGAAGATGAAACCGAAGCATCTCATTTTTCACTCTGATTCATCTTTTTGCGTTGTTTTTTTTTGGGAGGGGGGTGGGGGGAGGAGGGGTGAGAGCGTTTGTAATAAATCCATGTTCCCAATAGGACCTCTGATTCAGCAATCAGGTGATTCTACGAGGATTGTAACAAGCAGAGAGGCATATCGCCACAAAACTACCATCGTTGGCCCGGAATAATGAACGGGGTTTCCTGTATTGGAATGGATTTTTCATGCTATGTACAGACTACCTTATTTTTACATAAGCGGATGGCATTCCAGTTTCCATTTTCGGTTTAGAAGTAATTATAAGTCCGCCGTACTCATATTCCGGCCAAAACGTAAAGAAAAAAAGGGGCGCTCGATTCAGATGACCTCGTCCCGCAACAATTACTTTTCAACGCTTTATACCGTTGTCTTCTATGGAGGCCCCGGACTGTGGTTCCCGATGATTGATTACTTTTACACCGGGTTTTGCCTTCCCCATCAAGCGTCGTCAATCAAATATTGTTTTTACCCTCATAGATGCGACGGAGGTTGGTTGCCAGCTCTGTAAAGTGGCTGAACGTGAATTTAATCATTTTGAATCGGGAAATCAATCTATTAAAGATGGCCTAGCATCTTCTTGTGGTGCGTCACAAAATCTCATCGACGTACCTGCTACTGACCGTTAGCAACTTCGTGCTATTGTTTCATTTCATAATAGGCAAAAAGGCATTACTCTTCGCATGTAAGGAGCCATTTACATTGAACATCTTTATGTATTTAGTTTCATCCACGACTAAAATGTTACCGTTTGTTTATTGACAGCTCCGACGTCAGCTGTGTTAAAATTCGCCAATAGCACCTCAGTATATCTTGAGGGATTCTGTAACCTTTATACTTCCCATCTTTTAGTCGGGACTGCAATGTCGTTGCTACAAACAGCTAAACCACCTTGATCCCTGTAAACTGTCCCTCAGCATCACCCTGTTCACCAAATTCTTGAACGCCATTTCTGAACATTGCGTTCACTGAGATGCAACCCGACGGGGAGAAGTTCAGTTGTATTCGATTCATTGCAGGATCTGAACATAGAAAAGAAAATTAATCGAAGAATTGCAGGTGTCAATACCAAGCAGAATGGCGTCTATCTAACAATATGGTTTTTGAAATTATTGTTTGTGTAATTTGCTGACATGGCCAATTTACAGAAGGAACAGAAGTTCGGCCGGTCGTTCCAACACGGATTAGCCGTTTTAACACATAAAAAAATAAAAATAACAAATTTTTAGACTTACCCCCTACTTATGAACACTCGGTTTACCTAGGATGAAACTGGTGGAGAGGAAGTTCCGCGCAGCGATTCAGCTGAATATCTGATACCTTAAGAAAATGATGGATAATTGATTTAGTAAAATAGCAGAAAATAATTGTACATCTACATGTATTTAATCAAAACCATTTGGCCTACGATCTGGAGAATAGTAAATAGTTGACTGGCCCATATATGTTTGGAATAACGGACAAAGGAAATATCATTTTCACTGTATTTTTGAGAGAAGTTTTTTTATCATTCAATAGGCTATGGTGGAAATGCCAAATGCGCCAGGAGCAATAATTGTGACAAATTCATTGCGACTAATCCTGGATAACCTTTAACGGAATAAATCGATACTGCTCAATTGTATCGCACTAAAACAATATAGCTCGGGACGTTGTCCACAGAACTTGTCGTAGAAGCAATTTCATCACCTGGTAGACAATGCTTTGGTTATTCAGTCCACAGTGACATTGGGTAATTCTGGATCAGGTTGTCATTGGAAAGATGGCTTCTGGGTCCTTCTTTCGAATCTTTTCCTCTGAACTCGTTTAATTTCGAACACACCATGTTATATATCAGAATATCATGATAACCGCAAAGCGAATCCTGGGATGTACCAACACAAAAACGATGGTAGAGAAAATAATGCGAGGTACAAACACGCATAACACGAACTATCATAAATTGATTTCAAATCATATCATATGTTTTAGAGGGTCTATAAGTTGGGAATAAATTTGTGTATAGGGGGGATCCCATTATGTATAAATTTGCCAATAGTGCCCAAATACTGTAAGGCATAAGTAATCTTAGTTACTACATTTTCTTCATGTTCAATCCGAATATACGAAAACTTAAGAGGCCTTACGTATTTAGGCTACTATTCCATAGTACATGATAACCTTCATAGTTTTTCCCTCCCTCCCGCTCCCTCCCCATCTTTCACTCTCTTACTCACTCTTCCTCTGCCTTTTCTTTCTCTAAAACATTTTTCTTTCTCTATCCTTTCCCTTCCTCACTCTCTCTCCCATTTTTTTGTGGCGGCTACCGCCGCCAGCCGTACCGGCTCCATCAGCGGGATCCAAACTAATTAGGGGGGTCAGTATGCAACAAAAAGGTAGACCAGGTTTAAAGTTTAGACTTGGTTTAATCAAAATTAGTTTCCTCAAATTGATAGTTTATTCCACACTTAACTAGCAAATTGGAAAGATTTAAATGCAAATGTCAAAATAAATAACAAAATTACCTTGTGTCAATTGTAAAGGAAAATGTCATTTTTCTGTTGGAAAAAATTAAACTTAATCGGGTCTAACTTAGACCTGGTCTACCCTTTTTGTGCATACGGACCTTGTATTTTCTTTCTAAACATTTCTAATTCGCGTGAGGCCATGGTAAGTTTGTATCGACGGGCTGCATGTCAGCAAACCCTGATACAGATATTCGTCGCGTAAATTTGCATAAATTAGCAGTATTAACATTCAAACTCCCTTATCCGAAACGAATAGGGCAACTTCACCCCTATGGTTTAAGAAAACGGAAACGTCGAGTTACTAGTCCAGTAAAGCGGCAATCCCTCCCTACGTAATATACAGATGTGATATAATAATAGTAAGTAATAACAGAGCAAAGTAAACCTTCTGTTTTCCCTTTGGGCTTGAAGTGGTCTCCATGGCCTGCTTGTTCTTACCGATTGCAGTGCTCGAGTACGGCCCTTGAGAGTGGCATTTTACCATTTATTTGCAAACAGTAGTCAATATACTCTCATTGCTCTTAGGTTCACATCCCGTGATCCATCCTTTCCTCTTCTTTATCTATGTTCCTTATCGCGAAGATCACGTCGTGAAACAAATGCTCAAATTGTCCCAAAAACGGGAACTAGTTCTCCAGCGACATCTCTAAGATTTTTTTTGTGAAGGTTGCTGTCTGGCTGTTAAAATTAAAGGAAACCTAATATATTTTTAAGATTCCAAAGTCAAATCCTAATCATTGATGTCCTTAAAGAAAATCGTAATAGCTGTGCTGAACTGAAGGTTTTTATAAACCAATAAACCCAAAGGGAGCAAAACCAAATCCAAGGAATTTATCAGTTCCACAAGGCTTGACATTTTTGATGTCGAACTCAATTTCATGAGTCTTCCATAACTCGAATGACTCTGGCTCAATGCGGTCTACATGCTGATTCCACATGTGGCCAAGACGAGTAACTCGTCCATCTCAAGCTCCGTCTACAACATTAATTATTTCAAAAGGAAATGGATTCATTGGCTTACACTTAAATGCCCGTAGTTAGATGAAATGAAACTCATAGCCCCAAATCAATGCTGCACTTATTGGTGTGTCCGTACACATTTTTGGATGACACAGTTAATGACTCAGAAATTGAAATCCCAAATTATGTTCTTAATGCCAAGATCGCAATAGGGATGGTGGCGGAGTGTGTGTTTACATCATATACATGCCTACATTAAGGTCTGATCCACCATGATGAGCCTTGAATCATTTGGATTGATGTCTCCTCCCTAGTCCAACCTATTGGTGTCGGTGTGGTGCTAACGTCTACAGACAATACAATTTTTTTAATGTTCTTGAAATGTTTTATTCAACATGCTGCTTCCAGTCAATATCAAACCACTCACTCATATCAAATTGTCTATTCAATCTGGCACTGTCCTTTCAACAGTGGAATGAATTGGAATCCGGCATTGCTAACTTTCAAACCAGGAAAATCAGTAGGCCATGACAACATCTCAACTTATCAGCTGAAAAACTTAGGCCATTACCAAAGGAATGGCTTCTTGAAGCTCTACAATTCTGCCTTATTTCCCACAGAAATAAGTCCACCATATGCCATCTCCCAAAAAACTAGGAAGATCAATTGGTCGTTCGCCCATATAGAATCAGCAACACAACTGGCACCTAACTTACAAGTCCACTCACCAATCGTGTTTTTGAATCTGTTCAGAGAGTCTGTGTCGGACATTTGGCCGTCCTTGGAATCTTGCACATGATGACCTCTTTTCCAAACTTCCTTGCCGTCTCTTGAGGCTCGTCGTGACTTCTTTAAAATTGCCGCCGACATTTCGTAACATTCTTGCAGTCTTTCCTCTGCTCCAAGTGTTTTTACTCCTCACTCTCGTGCCAACTCCAGATGTGTAACAGTCTCGTGCCCTCTATCCACCACTCAGTCGCCCCATCTTTTGCAAAAGTTTCCTTCCACCATGGGGAAAAGTTATAGACTGAATAGAGAGGTATGATTTACCCATTAATTCAATAGAAATTCACTTGGCCCACGTCTTAATATTTACTGCCTTTCTACTGACGTTTGCTCTTCTGCCTGAAAGTTGCTAAAGTTATTTCCAGTCCGCCAAGGAGGATCCGCACAACCTTTCCAATTAATCCCCTATTTCACTTTTTGCCGTGTTTTTCTAAATCCTTGAATGCCTGAATCTACAATAGGCTTGACAAATTTCCCTCTTGCCATCATATCCTTCACCTCACCAGTATGGCTTCAGGAATACATTCTCTTATCTGGCTCCTTTCTAACTAATACATCTATGATATCTCTTCGGCCCTCTCAAACAACCATCATACCATTGGTACTTCTTAATCTATCTAAGGCGTTTTCGACCCTTGACCATTCCATTCTTTATTTAAACCAGCCTTTCCCCTTATGTAATGCGTGGAACCCCCTTAGCTCTTTTTGCGACTACCTTTCAATCGGCAACATTTACCTGTTTTGGTACTCCGCCATCTGATCGTCTTCCTTTTAAATGACGGTGTTCCAGATCTATACTTGGTCCTCTCTTTTCCCTTCTCTATGTGAATGACATCCATATTCCTCTTATCGTCTTTTCTTCTATCTCCTTTTTGCAGATGATAAATAATTCTTCCTTTCTCTCCAATATAGTACTCTCATCAACACTTTTAAACTCTGAAATGGTGTTCATGTCCAATTGTTAAAGCTAACGCTTCTCACTCAACGTTAAGAAAACTAATTACATTCACTCACCAAAAAGTCTATCATACGCCCTAAACTCCATAATATACCTAGACAATTGTGTGTTGCTCTCAGCGCCCGACGAAAATCGCCGATATTTCGGACCGGGTTTACAAAAAATACAAAATTTTTTTACAGTATTTCTTCAGAATTTTACCTGGTTTGCAACTATTATTAAACAGACCATATTGATCCCAGTACATGTACAGTTTAGTAAATGGGAAATGGTTCAAATTAGACTCAATTACGATGCCGGATGGGATATAATGCTAGTTGTGAGATGTGAACATTCTACAGTATTGTCCATCTAGTAAAAAAGTCTCAGCTTAAAATTCATACTAGCAACCCTCGATGTTAACTGGCGGCCATTTTTCATCCCATCATCCCACAGATTATAATTTCCTGGTGTTCTCATATCAGGAGTCTCCAAAGTCGAGTTTTTTTATTGTTTATTAGTTTGTAGAACATTCTGAATAAAGAAACAATTTTTAATTGGAACAATGATGGTAATGAAATAAAAAGTTTTCAAACAAATGAAGTGTTACATGGTACTACTTTCTAATATAGTAGAGTGTTTACAACAAACTAGTGTTGTTTATAATTTTGCGATTTAAAAAACATTTTTACAAATTGTGGAATTTTATTCTTTGTAAGGTATGAAAATATGCTGATATTTCAAGGTGGAAATGGGTAACCCAAGGGTGAAAAATTGGTTGGAAATTTGTTTTCTGATTGGCAATTTTTGAGGGTAGTTCTGCAGTGTGATTTGCTGGATGTGGGTTCCAAATTTGGAACCCAGTTGCCCAGTTTCAGCATAGGGCTGTCTACTATCCGGGTCACTTGCCGGTGATTAGCCTTTATCATCGGTGTGCTTAGACCACACAGATTTTTTTTTTTGTTTTTTTTTTTTTTAGATTTTTTTTTTTTTTTTTTTTTTTTTTTTTTTTTTTTTGTTTTTTTTTTTTTTTTTTTTTGGTTTTTTTTTTTTTTTTTTTTTTTTTTTTTTTTTTTTTTTTTTTTTTTTTTTTTTTTTTTTTAAAGGGACATCAATGGCATGAAAAAAATTGAATAATGGAAAAAGGACCTACTGAAATCACTTCACGAGTTTGAAAAACAATTTGGATGTTTTATATATTCTGCAAAAACAGAAGAGTTCGGGGGGGGGGGGGGGGGGGGACAGTTTGTGGCAATTTCTGGAACAGAAAAGCAAGGTGTCACAGCCCTGACAGAATTTACAGTGGATTCTAGCATGTTTTGCGACACATTCAAAAGAATTCAGACCGGGATTCAGACATTGTACTTTTGGCTTGTAGTAAGATCTTGATATGGCAGGTGAAAGATGGATTAGCCTGGATTAGAACATTATACAATAGCAATGGTCTGTGAGCTGATGACCAACATGCTTTCAAGTTTGGTAAATGCTGGCAGTAATGTCAGCATCCTTGTCCAGAAATGCTACAAACTGCCATCCTCCCTTGGAACTCTTCCGTTTTACCGTTTTTACAGAATGTAAACATTCCAAATTGTTTTTAAAACTCGTGGAAGTGATTTCCGTACGGATTCCTTTTCATTGTTGTCATTTTTCCTGCAATTATGCACTTTAAGCGTAAATTTAAAATGCTAAATAAATTATATAAAAAAAAAATAATAAGACCGTTTCTTGACAAATTGGTGCCACAGAACAAGCAGGTATATAATGTCTTATACATGATGTAAGCCATGCCACCTACGAGTATAGGTGGTGCATTCCACGAATAGAGTTTTAAAAGGTCTACCATCTTTGTATCTACCGTAGACTAGCAATTTTGAGTTATAATTTTTAGTTTCAAAAACTAATGGTATCATTACTTGCTTTTACTGAAAATATACCTCCAAGATCTTTATTTATGTTTTTTTTTTACTTTTTTTTGTTATTGTGTTTTCCTAGTTCAAGGCTTTTCATGGCTTTTTATCCCGGTGTGAGAGGATTTAAGAGTCCTACATATCAGCAAGTCCTAGGACTCTAGGTTTTCGGAGAATGCCCAGCCGCCCCCCCCCCCCGCCTCTCACGTCCTACGGACGCCCAGGCTCCGAAAATATAACCAGGATTCAGAAACTGTGTGCCTAGGACACAGAGGTTCTGAAAGCTAAAGTTAACTTCAAACACAAACACAAGCGACGGACTCTAGAAGACTAGGACTGCTCGCTGTGACACAGGATCAAACGAATAGATCCAAGGTTTGGAAAATAGTAGGATTTCAAAGCTGAATAAGCCTGAAAATATCAAATGTTTTAAGGAAGGAAAAGGAAAGCAAGGGTTTCAAAAACCATTAATTTGCAAATTTACAAATTGAAAATGGATTCAAAGCTTGAATTGGATTTGGTATTTGTTTTTCAGGAAAAGCCAGAAGTTTAATGTTAGCATAACGACTGGATATAACCATCTTTGCAGGGATGTAGAAATGTTATGAAAAGGAAGATATCAGGCTTGGATGGTTAAGTATACTGTTGAGATATGGTGATATGACCTCTCCCCGGAGGAGAGTGGAATGTCGTACTCTCAAAAATCGAAAGCAGGATTGACTTAACACTTCCCTGGACCAGTGGGAGTTATGAGTTACTACCCTGGAAAATTGATAGCTGCTTTGTGGCATAATTACAGCTAATTAACATTGATAATCTGTATTTTTCATATTTATTTTTATTATTTTTTTACCTTTTTTTTCGGAAGTCCAGGGACCATTCAACATGAACATTTCTGGGTATACCTCGATCTTCCTTATCTGTATTGAAGGATTATAAAACTACAAATGATACATTTGGTGGCCAATTTTCGATTTCCCGCTGACATTATGACTCATGTGTTTACAAAATGGAGAATTTCAAAAAATACCTGACAATGCCACGACGCCATGAACGCCGCAGACAGCAACACGCACAAGATGGAGTCGATTTGGTTGTCGCCGTCCTCTCATGCATCAATTCCACCAGATAGAGAAAATGTTGGTGTTGCCTAGTTCCTTGAATCCTTTAAAGGGATTTCTAAAATGGAATTAATCCCGGCTCCAAAGCGTGACAACAAAATATGAAAAAATGCGATGTTTTTTTTACGAACCCCCCCGGGTCCCACAGAATATTTACAGCTAAGAGTGAAATCTCTCCGCGCAACGGTCAGTGTGTGCACCGAAAGCAAGCATGGTGAGACTTGATTCAAAATCTTGGACTGGGCCACCAGCAGTTTGTACTGATTGCATAGGTTTTTAGATTGAGTTTTATTTGTTCTTTTTTGCCAGTTTGAATGAGGTTGTTAGCATATATTTGATAGTGTGTCGATTTAACTACTCAGTCTGCGATCCTCTGGATCTATTTCTCACTTCGGTCGGCCAGGGGCCGGATTAGGGGTTCCTGATATCGCGGATTTGCTAGATTGTCTGAAATACTATCGAGTCGCACTTTGAAGATGACTTATTTTTAGGCCAAATTATTTTGATTTTCAAGGTCACGCGACAGCTTTTCAGATATTAATTGGAAAATTCAATCTGTGGGTAATTCTAGCCTCAGGTCCGGGCAAAGTGTTAAAACCAGTTAAATCAAAGTTGTTTGCATTTGCTCAGGTCAATATCTAGGTCATTGTTGTGGAAATGATCAAATCAACCAAATAGACAAAATTGAGGCAGGTAAAGTAATTTTCCACTCCAGTAACAAGAAAGACCCAGGTCATTTCTGGTTGAGACACACTAAAAACAACGTGGTCATTTCCGTGGTAAGGAGTCAAATGTGCCACACTACTCCGAATATAGTCAAATTTTGACACGAAGAGGTCGTGGTCAAAATTTGACCACTATTTCGGAGTAGGTGAGTAGTTTGCCACAGTGACTCTTACCACGGAAAAATGACCACGTTGTTTTTAGTGTTAAGGTATTATAGAAAATGTATCCTCACAAAGATATTTTCTCGACCGTGATGAATAAATCTCACAAAGAAGGAAGAGCCCACCAAAGTTATTTGGTCACCTGAATGTGAACAATCATTCAAGATATCAAACAGTATTTGGCCCTTTACAGAAATTAATTCTCAAAGCACCAAATTTTGCGGAATTTTTGGTTGCAAAAGTGCCATACAAAACTGGTCTTGCAGCGTTCTCAGTCATTAGATCAAGATGTCTAAGGAGAGCAATCTCAGTAGACAATTGAAGCCAAATGACATCAATTATTAAATAAAAAAAGAAAAACGTAAAAAAAATAAAAAAAATAAACAAATTGAGATATTATCGTCAAGGTCGAAATTTACTGCTTTTAAAGGGCTGAAACACACTAGTCTCTAGTAAACAGGTGAGGCGATGGTCACCCGGGATGGCATGCTTGCTATTACATCAATTTAGCGGGCACATTGTAAATAATAAATGAACAATTACATATGCTATGGCAGCAAGTAAGACACGACTGTTTTTCTTGGATCAAAGTATATGAAAACGATAACTGACCGGTGTGCCATGGTAATTCTCGGGTTTGTCGATACCCGAGTGAAAACAATATCCTATTTCCCGTATATAAATAATGTAGTTAGTATTTGTAGCCGTATTCGTTTTACTATAGGTCACTTGGATTTTGATTCTGGGTTGTAGTAAAAAGTCAAAAAAATACAATCTACAATCGTCTAGTGTTTTGATACACGTACAATAAACAATTCCCATTGCTAGATAGAACTTACCCGTTCAAACGTACGCATATCCCTATAT
>JAMKCH010034175.1:0-15724 GCA_023653785.1 Ophioderma brevispina
GGCTTGTATGTGGATTGTTGTACATTGTATGTTCTGATGTACTCTAATTCTTATTAGAAAAAATATTCTACAATGTATGCAAACAGTGGATTTCTGTGTATTTGTATTATACTCGATTTCATTGATATGTGACCCCAAGTTTACCATTTTTGCGGAGGTTGAAAAAAATCAATGAGCGCAGGGACTTCTGCTAATCATGTCTTGTGAGGGGAATGTAATGGCATGAAAACCACTACTTGTTGCGCTTTCCATACATAATGAAATTGTATTTATTGGCAGGTGAGTGAGTTACATGACCGGAGTGTCTCCAAGGTCATACGGTGTGCCCGTGCATTTGAATCTTTCATTTCTCTCCGACTAATGGAGGCATAGGTCAAAAACTTTTTTTTTTTTTCGAGGGGGAGACTATCAACGCCGAATCGACTAGAATACGTACCGCAGCCTGCGTCATCCTAGCTGAGACTAAACAAAATGCTGTCGTTGATTATTTTCGACTTGTCAGATTACCCATAATCCTCACGAAGTTTGATCAATCGCCATGCAAAAAGGCGAAATTTGCTGCAACTTTAACCAATATTTTACAAAAAATTCTAGAGGGTTGTCCACCAAAGATTATGTCGCCATTTGATGTAGAATTAAGTTCTATAGAGATGACAGGGGTTTTTTTACAGGTGGACACCCATGGTTTTAATGGCATTTAAATTCTGCTTTGCCATCATTTATGTGTGTAAGCACGTGGTGTAAGCAAAATTGGCCGCTGCGATTTCAACTTACCCTGTTGCCAAGTTGATCGTTGTGACCGATGTAAACGTGCCTACACTGCACTTGAATGGTGTATCGTTCGTATTGTGTTTTGTACCACCATTCTAGGGAAAATTTACGCGACGTAGCGTATACCGGGACGGAATCACATTATGAAATGGATATGGGTTGTTGTTGTAAGGCTGGGTTCGAACACGGGGGCATTCGGTACAGAGGACTCGGACTCCAAACATATAGAGGTCTTTGAGTGGAAAATTTTCAAAATTTTCACTCAAAAGGCGGGTCTTTTAGGTGACATGGTAAAACTTTCCCAACAAATGTGGTCTGGGTGGAACATTTTCAAAAAACATGCATGGGGGTCTGTGGGCGGGACATTTTCAAAATAACATGGGGGGTTTTGGTGACATTGGCAAAATACATGGGGTTTCTTTGGGTTGACAGCGGTTTGCTGAAAATTGGGGTCTTAACTCTTTGCGCGCGGCAGGCGAGTATACTCGCCTCAAAGATGAATTTTGGTCATTGTGTCTTTCTTGGTATAAAACATTCCAAATTATTTATTTTCATGAGGCGTGAAAATGCATTTAAATGAGTCAAAAGAAGACATAGCCTTGTTGTTGTTCGTTTTCAGATGGCTCCCAAAATGACCTACAAATATTTGAGGAAAGGCAATCTCAAAATGCCACTACTACTTAAGTGTTTTAAGGATACAAGAATTGCTTCAGCGTGCAAAATAGTGAACAGCTCTTACATACCCGGTCAACTCCAAGATGGAAGTGCCCCCCCCCCCCCCCCCCCCCCCGTTGGTAGTTATTAACAGAATAATATATGGTGCATCTCATGCCACTCATGTCAATCAATTTTCTTTTCCCTACTTGATTTTAGTGTGCAAACTTGTCAAAAATAATAACCTCACCAAATTAAAATTTATTCGGATGCGGCCGGCAAGGGGAACCCATGAGCTGTTGTAAAGTTTGTACACGAAATCAATAGGTGTTGTTTGTTTGTTTTTGTTTTTTTTTTTGACAAAACACAAACATGCTGAAAGACTGTCATCTAGTGATTTGGTCAGAAATTATGCGTGAGGTACTTCATAACGTTTGGCAAATAGTTTTCCAAGAAGTTACCACTGCAAGTTCGTCCTATTGGCAGGCAACGGCAAATATATACACAATAGCCAAACATGACCGATATACTAGAGGGTCAAGCTAGAACAAGGGACCCAATATTCCAAAATTGTCGATAATCAGGACTGGGGTGGTGCGGTTAGTATGGCCACTGTGTCACCTCTTCATCAGTGATCCCTATGGCAAGCCATAAAGGCATAACGATCTTGCTGCAAAGCGTTGCGACATTCGGCAAAGCGTTGCGAGAAAGTCGCAACGCGTTGCGGCGTCGGCCAATTAGAATGACGAATTTACTGGAAGTATTCAAAAATTAGGACCCCCAACGCTTGTCAAAGTATATAGCAACACGTTGTGGAAACTCACAACGCGTTGCCAGCCTTCACAACACGAGGACCTTCACAAACGTGTTCACAACAATAAGGGTCATAAACGTATGCAGCAAACACTTTGTGAGAAAGTAGAAACGCGTGCGACATTTTGGCAACGCGTTGTGTGTTTGGAGGATTTTTGTCGGCCAATCAAAATCATGCATATCTGTGACGTTTTTTCAAAAATAGATCCACAAGCGTTGCGGCAATACGATATGACCCATATTGCATTCACAACGCGTTGCAATGCAAGCCTTCCAAGCGTGCGAGTGTCACAAACCCGTTGTAAATTCACAACGCGTTGTGAATGCAATAAGGGTCAGAAAACGTCGTGCCGCAACGCGTTGGCAGGCATAAGGGTCATAAAGTATTGCCGAAAAAACGCGTTGTGAAGGTTTTTTGCAACCGCGTGTGAGCTCAGCAACGCGTTGGGAGATTTATATTTTGAAAATTACGTCACCGGAAATTCATGATTTGATTGGCCGACACGCAACGCGTTGCCGAAATGTCGCAACGCGTGCCGAAATGTCGCCAACGCGTTGCCGAAATGTTGCAAGGTTGTGACTTTCACAAAGCGTTGCGGCAATACGTTAGACCATTATGCTTATTTATTTATTTTATCGTTATTTTAATTATCTTTATAAAGGGTGGCACGATCAGCAATCAGCTGTTTTACACAGGGCCCTGTTACACTCACATAATGATGAAACACGATTATAAAAGTATATTCCAAATACAATGTACACATGAAATTAAATACATAACCGAATGAATTAATTGGAAAAACACAAATCATAAAACTATAAAAACACCTAAATATTGATAGATATAAAAAGTTAAAAACACTGAACGTAATATTTACAGTGATCAGCAGGCAACAAGTAAAAGTAGTAACCGCATAACATCATAATAATATGAAAAACATGTAATACACCCGTAAACAACATAAAATTCAACCTTTAATAAAGTCATTGCAAAAATTAAAACTATATAAAACCTTTTAAAGGAGTCAAAGTGAGCACCAATACATAATATATTATTTCCAGTTACAAGCTTTGAACATATCTTTAAAAGGATTGCCGTTTGATGAGAATCAAGAGAATTACTCTATTCAGACTTTGACCCCAGTTATTATCTAAAACCATGTTTGAAAACATTCTAAAATCAACACCTTTTCTTGGAGGTAATGCCAACAGACAAGCTGTGGGATTGTCGGTGCTACAGGCGTGTATTATCACGTACATAATTAAATTACATTGCTGTTAGGGTGGGCAAGACCCTCAACATTTAAGACATAGAGCAGGTAAAAGTGATGACGATTCAGAAAGCTTGCCAGTTAGCTCGTGAAACATTTGTTCTGAGTGGTAAGAGAATTGACACCTAAGATAACAACGAGCACATTTTTTGCAAAACATTAAGTTTACTAATATCTCAATTGTAACGACCATTACCATACTTAAATGCAATAATCAAAATGTGGTTGTATCAATGCTATACCACGGTGTTAAGAGTTAAAGAAGAAAGATAAATATAAGACGATAGTAATAATGACGAGTTTACCAAGTATTTTTCTCGTTACTCGTGAACTGTTTGATGCCCATTCAATTCACTGTCGAGTAAGACCCTAGACATTAAAATAGTCAAAACGATTTTTCAAGTGAAGTGTTTTGTACTGTAACATAAAATTTATATTAATATTCATAAGTCTAGGCAACGAGTTTCCAACCAAAACATAACTTTGTTGTCAATGTTTAAAAATAACTTATTTTACATAAACCTTTTAGCATAGAGACTTCAAAGATCAGGCTCTAATTGCTGTGTAACTTTCATTAATACTCATTGCCCCCTTACAGATAAATGATTGTATCGTTCAGCCTACATAAAATGTTACCATGTTGATCACACTACTTAAATTATTAATAAACATAATGCATAAACAGGACCGGAAAATACTACCTTGTGGCACACCCTGATGTACTTCTAATGGATTCGAAAATGACTTTTTAAAAACCACACTTTTGCATCTATTAGTTAAATAGGATGCAAACCATTCAAAGTAACATCATTCGACCTATATCATGTAATTTTTGTAATACAAATTGAAAATGGGTATGGTTAAACCAGTATTCGAATGCCCTTCGTAGGTCTAGAAAGCAAACGGCCAGTAATATACCTTCATTCATAATTGATTCACCATCTTCGATCATCAACAAGGACTGTTTCCGTTGAGTGTCGTGGACGGAAACCAGACTGACGTGAAGTTAGATGTGTTTTTGGTTTAAAAACGAAATAAATATGATTATGGACGGCTCTTTCAAAGCCTCATACTTGTGCAGGCTTAAAACGAAATTGGCCTATAATTATTAACCTCATTAAGTCACACCTTTATGAAGGGGAACAACTTTTGCCCAATTTATTATGTGGGAAAAACACCGTCTGGAACGACCATGTCCATAATATAAGAAGACTTCAATAATGGTGGTCTTTGCAATTTTACGGATACTCACTAATATCGTCAAGACACCTGTTGCCTTACAGCACTCATTCAATTATTGTCATTTAAAAATCCACAGATATAATATGGAAGATTCACAGAGACCGCACATTACTGCATCATGAAAATGACTGATATTCATAAATATGCGTGTCGTGGTCGCCATATTAATCTATCAAATTAAGTGCAACATTTACAAATATTGTTAAATTACATTAGAATATCAGAGTCCAGTCTCAAGCAACAGTACCATAAATTACAAGAGATGAGGGATGACAGACTTCTTCTTGGGAGGATATTTTCACAAAGATTTATCAACAATGGACCAGAATTCAAAAACATCATTAACTTTTTGTCTTTAAATAATTTTCTTTAGCCTTTCGAATCATAGCAGTCACCTATACGGTATTAATTTTAAAAACTTACAATGCAGTAGCTCTTTAGAAAACGAAGGCTTTACGATTGTAAATAATCACGCTTCGACATGTGCTGCTAAAAATATTGCCTTCGCCAGGAACCAGGAGCAGCCCTTACACGTTGTCTTTTTAGGGCTTTTTTATTAATTTATAATTATAATTAGTTTTTTGATGTATTAGTATTGTTGTTAATTACGTCATTAAAACATACACTGCCCATCTGTAAAGCACATTAACAGTATAACTGATTTCATCATCAAAGGTCTCGTAATAGACTCATTAAGAAATGATCTCCTCATCAAAATTATTAACAGACCGAAAATGCAATGGTGTTGTGGCATACCTTTATTAGTGGTAACTGGTTTGCACTGCTAATAGCGTAAATCCATAAAATGGTCACGGAATGCGGTTTGGATAACGCCCCACATTAACCATATAATTCAGGATTGATGTAAAAAAAACCAATCAAATCCATGTACTACTATGATCGGTACTCTTGTGGGATGGGACTTACCTGCGGTGGTAACTGGTGTTAAATTCATAACAAACTTGAGATATTGACTTTCACTGGATTAACGATGGGTAAAGTCCCACAATTAAAAATCACCTAATCAACCAATTCATTATTGACAGGGAACATTTGGATAACATGGAAAGATCCAATTGTTGGAAAATTTCAGTTTATCTTACCAGTGGATTGAAAAGAACAAAACAAACATGGCTCCTGTTTTAGTAGGCATTAATTCAACCCAGATAAATTTCAACACTTGAATCACACACAATCGTTCCAATTTTTGAAATCCATTACAATTTTAATGTATTAATTGCTACACCTCCACCGCTCTGCTTCTATCAGAGTCTAAGCAAGTTTAACCTGGGATGATCAAGTTCACTGTCATTGACCGTATTCTCACATTTGGTTTTCATTAAAAAATTACCTAAAATATCACAATACCATGGCCACACATATAATGCAATTCGTCAACTTTATTAACAAAGACATTATATTGATATGAGCAATATTTTAATACCTTTAGATTTCAACCTGGCACCTTACCATTCTCAAGTTGTACATATTCTGACTTTGAATTGCTTAGTTACCAACATTCAGTTTATCTGTAGAAAAGGATATAAGGGTGCCACTGGGACATTGTTTACATTGTAGGCACGCAAAATCATGGCCTTAACTCAAAACGGGTGCGTTTGTTTCCATGGTCATTATGAACATCATGTACATAATTGGCTTGTGCCAAGACATGACATTTTGTGAAACCTTAAACGTTCACGGTGACGGGAAGTATTTTGTTATGATTTTTTAAACCACAATTGTAACAAACCAGCGTATGGAATTTTGGTTCCTCGATCGTTTTGTTTGTTCTGTGAAACTCGAGGAGAGTAGTTGTTAAACCTTCTGCGGTTATGTCTTGGTGGCTTTGGGTTACTCGGAGCTATATCAACTTCCAGTCCGTAAGAATTTCTATGCGAATTTGCGTTATTCATGGTTATTGTTCCGGAATTTGTTGCCGGGATTTCTTTCTGTTGGTAACCGCGCGCCACTGTTCGGTTTTTTATTATTAGCGATGGTAAGTTCTTTCAACAGAGTCAAACCAAAAAAGGATATTAAAGTCTGTATACCGCGGTTGAACTTAGGTGTAGGGCCGTGCAGAAAGCTTGTTTCCTTGTTGTTGTGACTCGTCCCCCATCGATGTTTCCATCCTGGTACATCATATAATATGGTATCCAAAAATTGGCAATTCCCAGACCGAATGGCAGGATCTTCAATTAGCTGCATTCAGATCATGCTTTGCTATTTACATTGCCTTTGGTTCGGGGACATACTCCTGACACAAATACTTGGTAGTTGGAGCCTTCACATGATCAGAGTGATAATAGCCTCCATGGAAGAGACAGATTCTTCAATGGAAACATTTCTGGAAATGTCATTTGTCCCTACATGGATTTACTTTGGACCGTAGCACGCCGTTGTGAAGGTTGGCAACGCGTTATGAAGCTAGCAAACGCGGTTGGTTGTGAAGGTTTGCAACGCGTTGCAAAGTTATAGCAAAACGGTTGTCTGGGTGTTATTATTTGAATTTACGTCACAGAAATTCATGATTCTGATTGGTCGAGTTTCGCAACGCGTTGCCGAAATGTCGCAAAAGCGTTGCTACTTCTCGCAACGCGTTGTAGCAATACGTTATGGCCTTTTATGGCTTGCCCCCCATAATCGCCCCGGTGATCACTTCTGTTTCCGTGACCGGTTTTTGTGAAAGTAATCATAGTCTGGCAGGTATCATAGTCCGGGCATAGCATAGAGGACAACGGAATAAAGCGTGAAACTAACGTTGCTTGAAGAGTCAACTGACCGATGCCCTATTGTTCACCAGGGTTCCCGGGAATGTGTGAGCCCGGAGGACTAATATATCCTGGGCCCCACACAGTCCGCAGGTTTCAGTGATCGTTCTCGTTTACTCAGCTAGCGGGAGACCTCGCGGAGCGCGGGCCTCCCAATTCTTAATAGGTAACATAATAGCAAGCAATCTTTTGTCCTCTTTCAAAGCCAGGTGGCATTTCTTTTCAATAGTAGATGATCTTTGTAAGTAAAGTATTGAAGGTGTGTAAGCACGGTTCGGTTTTTTATATTTACATCATTTCAATTTTTATTGACATATAAAAATACCAACAAATTGAAAAGGGCAACATATAAGCCAGACAGGAGGGTTGAGTAGGCTGAAAGCCTTGGCTCAAAACCCAGACAAGCATGCACACACGACATTTTAAAAAACAATGTAATAGCACAATAAGAATAAAAATTCCATAAAATATGGATATCAAAGATGAACCATAAGCCAACAGGGAATAATATATGTAAATATTTACAAGACCCCCAAACCTAAAAATCGACCAGGAAAAAATAATGAAACAACACCCATTGGAATAAAACTAGGAACTGCTAGGTTGACAATCAGGTCAATTTTGTATAAAAAATAGCATAGGAGCAAACTCTTGCACGGATGAGTGACTTCAGAAGATTTTTGGAGACCTGCTTCAAGGGTGTACTATTGTTAGAAACCATGGGAAAAATTGATTGAATAGCACACACATTAGAAATCAGTAATGAGCCATCTGCTACCAACCTCAACAAAGAGGAGTTTGGCTCATAAACCTGTTCTTGCAAATCACTGGTGAGACCTGCATATATTAAGCGTGCGATCATGAGCCTTGTGGATGTTTGCTCAAAGGGAACAGTGAGCTCAAAAGGATGATGTGACGTTGAGATTTATTAATGAGCACAAGATCAGGCCCGCTGATGAAGTTGGCAGAATGTCAGGGGATTGGTGGTGCCTGCAATTTTTTGGCACCAGCGAGATACATACAAAATTAATGACTTGTCAATGACTTCTTTAGCGTATCCATGATAATGCGGAGAACAGAGTCATGACGCCAGGTATTAAATAGCGGCCATGATCAAGCCATAGTTTACAGTTGTTCAGCACGTGTTGGAGGGTTTCTTTGGTATTGCAGAGGGTGCACTTAGTATTAATTCTTTCCCCAACGACGAAGGTTGTTTTTTGTGGGAGAGTATCAAGGAAAAAGCATTGAGCATGAATTTCATGATTCCCTTTTGAAGAGATCATAAATAAAGGACTTCCAGAGATGGTCAGATTTTTCCAAAAGAGCAATGCGGAGCAGATATCACCTGGAAACAAAACCCAGGTTTTTCGAGATGGTTCAGCCAGACCTCGGTCACATCATCTTTAGGGGATCTGGTCACCAAAGTTTTGTTTCTTGAATGGGGCTGGCTGCGTATGATCAGACCTGTCGATCGTATTTTGACAGAATGTGGAAACAGAACTTCTTGGACCATGTACACTCCCTATTCAATGTGCTGAATCAAGAGCGGTATTAACCTTGGGATCCGCTAGATCTCGAGGCAAGAAAGGTTGAGCCCCAACATGACATCAAGCTTACAAATTGGTAAATAATTAATATCGAGAAGAAAGAAAGAGGGAATATGAATAACCTCCGGGGCTGCAGATCTAGCTAGCCCACTCCAAGATGGGTAACATATTTGTGACCATGGAGTAAAGGAGAATTAGTTTTGGTCACGTCGTGGACCGTGAGGATGAAACGCATGCGGGGAGGAGAAGTTTTATAGCCTTATATCTCCTCTCAACCAGAGCTTGCCAATCCTCTCAGGCGAGTGCCAGAGGGGTCCTTGACGTAATCAAATGTATCTTCTTGCTGCCCGCTGGAAAATGACAATTGAGATCCCAGGGATTTGTGGGATATTTTCAATAGAATTTACGTCATTGTCACCGTTTGAATACAATCCCACAGGGGGGTTCTCCACTCCAAGAGATAGGGATTTAAACTTAACAGGCTTTAATTTAAGGTTCATTGACATAGTCCAGGTAGATATTTCATTGAGGAGGCGTTGGTGAGGTCTTTTATTTGTGGTGATGAGATTAAAATTATCAGCGAACGGAGTTGTGATGTATTTTGTATCATTGATGAATAGCAAAAAGATCATTTTGCGGCAGTGTTACAAAATTGGATTAAAAAAACTGACAAAAATATAATAGTGATAAAGGATCGCTCTGGAATCGCCTTATTTGGAATTTGAAATGAATTGATTGCAATCGGAAAGTAAGTAACAACACGGACCTCTAGATTAGAATAGAGGTTTGAATAGTCAGAGATGTTAGGGGGAAACTTAAGTCTCGACATCGAGTGTCTAATAAGTCGTGATGAAACAGATCCAAAGGCTCTTCCAGGTCGAAAAAATGAATGAATAGTCCGTTTGTTGGACTCGGCATGAGAAAACAAGGCTCGGTGAAGACTTGATTATGTTTCAATTAACACCATTATACCTGGATAAAAAGCTTTTTGGAACGTTTCAATCAATTTAAATTATTTTTGGTAAGATATATTGTTTACAATCAATTAATTAAATATTTTGGTAAGATGTAGATTATTGTTGTACGCATAGCCAAGATCTGAGGAAATCTTTCCAAGACACTTGAGAGGGCGATCATGCGAAAGTTCTCCGGCTGCTTTTGATGCTTTCTTATTAAATGAGGGTAATTGAGAGTGCAACAAGAGTTGGGGACTTGCGAAAACAGTTAACAATAGTGTACAGCGTAGCAAGAAAATGGTGAATACACGGAAGTTTTTTGCGGATGCGTAGGTAATTGCATCCGCGGACCAGGGGGCGCCGATGACACTGCTTTTCTGCTGGAGTCACTTTCTTTATGTCACCTGGACGAATATTGTTTAACTTAAAAGAGAACTTTGTGGTAGGGATATTGGGAAAACCTGACATTCTGTGAAGATCAAGGCCAATCAGATTGAGAAATCGCCTGGATAAAAAAATGTCTGCGGTTTGGTTTCTTTCGAAAACCCAGTGGGAATGTAGGCTTTTCACCCAGAGTCCCACTGCATGATTGTTTTGCAAATGTCCAGAAGTTTTCTTTAAATTGAACCGTTCTGAAAGGCGACTGATGTTACTGGGATCTATCGCGGTCTTTGTTCAGGCGATTATGAGTAGTCGGAGCGCTTCAGCAAACTTTTTAAGGGTCAGGCAGGGTCGTTAGTTTCTCTCATACGTTTAGATCCTGTTTCTTCAAGATTCTTAGCATTTTCAACACGTTTTGAGTGTGTTTGAAATATTTATTGCCTTGATTTCTTGACATAAATTCTGGTTTTTGACAATAGAAAATCCCGAATTACTTCAGGGACAGCCCGTCGCCCGCCTCTGTGCGGTGTCAAAGTATCACTTCCTAGTGCAGCATGGAGGAGGGGGGTTAGATGTCCCGAAGATCGGTATATAAGCTTGCCATCATTGTGACTAGCAGGTGGACGAAAATCTAAGTCTGGGCATCTATAGGGTGTGATTGGCAACACCACACGGGTAGGCCAACGCAGTCAGAAGTGCCCGTGCCAATTCTGCAGTATTGCTATGACAGCATTACGGTGGTGCAAAAATAAAAATGAGTCCAGAAAATTCCATATACAAAGTTCATTAAGGAGTACTCACAGCTATGGTACTAAAATCAGTAAATATCACACACGTAGTAGAAACTAGTCCGTTCAGAACCAGACATCGAGCGCGCAGCGCGAGGACTGGGAAAAAGTGTATTCCAAATGTTAGTTATTTAATACCGTACAAATGAATAGGCTGCGGGAAATTTTTTACCCGCAGCTTATCCCCATTCCAGCGATATTTGACGCATTTGGCCCTCGAAACGGAATTATATAATACCTGAGACTATCATGAGTTCGAATATTCAATCTAATCACAGTTTTTTACCTCTCATGTCCAAAATATCCAACAGAATAAATTTGCTTCTCAAAGCCCTAAAATGTCTTCCTGTGCGAATAAACAACGCTGACGGGGGGGGGGGGGTCAGGGCTTAACTACGTGGTTCCATGTAGTCCATATAGAAGGACTCTAGTTTTCCCACTGACCCGCCACGGCGCGTCCACGCTCGGGGTGCGCTAGGATGGATACAGGGAGGAACGAGGAGAGGGTCCTTCTAGAGGACTATGCGAGACGGGTTCAGTCGACGGGGAATTACGGTTGTAAATACGGTTGTTACATGGGAGAAGACTTTCGTTACCAGAAAAGCAGATAAAGACATAATTTGTACTGGTGATGGGGAATGAAATTTAGATAAGAGGTCAAATGCAGCTGTAGGGATACGAACAAATAGTGAGTAAATTTAAACTAAAACTTTCGCCAATAGACATGTCAACCCTCGGGGCTAGCCAGCCCTCGTTGGCGGAGTTTTCCGAGGTGAGCAGTTGAATCCCTACGTAGAACATAACAGGAGACAAAAACTAGACTTCAGTTAGGGTGTCTCGGTGCAAAATGGCATAGGCTTTCAGCACATGTGTGCAGGCCCATGTGTCTAGGGATGGGCAATAATATAGTATAAAAGGAAACTTTAAATGGCAACCCTACATTACATTGTTATGTCGTTCCCGAACACACATTGCAAAATACCATCGTACTGCAAATGTCACATGTTTTGTTGGCCTGTGTACTAGGTTAGCCATAATGGGTCACGCAGCACCCCCCCCCCCTAATTAATACACACAAACTATATAATTGATAATTAGATGTTTATTTAAAATTGCCATGTTTTAAGTTTTTCAAACAATTTTTACCAAATTCATGTGCTTTGTTTTAAAAATTTAAGACAAGATGTGTGTAGAGGAAACAAAAATTCAGATCGTTATAGTGAAGCTAGCTTGACTAAGGGAACGAAGATTAGACCGTTTGTTTAATAAACATCGGTCTCTAACAAGGCTACATTGCTGTTTCAGGTGGAGTATTGTATACAATACAATAAACTACATACAAATTAACAGAATGAAGTAAACATGACAACCGAAAAGTAATAAGTATTTTACACTAAAATAATTCCTGTTATTTTAATACGCATTCAATCGCAAATTTATTCCCTAAACTACCTCCCTTCAGTTTATTTTGTTTATGTTCATATTTTGACTGTTTCATCCCATATCACTGAGGTTGGTGCACGACACAGATCATCAGCTATAACTAATCCCCTCCATTAATTATGCATTTAGACTCTGTTGATACCAATGTCATGTTCCAATGTCCTAATTGTAATAACTGCGCATGTATAAAATTTGATATGTATACATATTGCCTGCAATCACAACGATCAAGAATTACTTACATCACAATATGCTTGGTATTTTTACAATTGCTTAAAATAACAGGTCAAATCCAGTTATGGCCATTACAGAGAAAACCCCCATTTTGTAAATAATGAGTTTGTTTTTTCCAATGCCAGAAGCATAGTACACGGTGTGGTTTTCAGTAATGTCATCGCGTGGTCATTTTAAACAATGACAAAAGTTCCGAAAGCAGGATACTTTAACTGGAGAGTGAATTGTATCTTCCGTATTTGTCATCTTCAGATGGCTTGATGAACGAAGATGAATTTGGATTTTAACAGAATCATTATATATTTATTTAAAAAAAAAAATATGATATTTTAATATTAAATCATGTAGAAGGGGAGGGCAAATCTGGTGTACATATTACGCAACTTTATTTTGTCACTCTGACACCTTTCCATTCTAATTTGTACCATCACGGAATCAACCCCTAGATACCATACGTTGGAGTACATCCCAAGTAGCTTTGGAATATCTGAATGTAAAAGGTTACTGAATTTAAAGAATGTTTGAGAATAAGAGTATAAATGAGGATTACAAATTTGAATGTATTGGTTATAAAGATTGGAGTCTGTTTTATGGTAAAGGCATATTTCCAAATGGGTATTCAGAATATTAAGAGCCATCATTAATATTGAATCCTGTAAAACAGGTGGAGAAAAAAAAAATCTGGGTACATATTATCAATTTTATTTTGTCACTTGTACACACCTTTCCATTATTGTCCCATCAACAATCGCTCATAGGTATCATACATGGGGACATCCCAAGTAAGCTTAAAGGGCTGACTCAGAGATTTCCCGATGAGGGCGCTCTCATGCCACATAATGCTTGTCCATATACTCTATCACGTGGGGAAATAGTTTAAGCTCAATCGAGGTCCTTCATGTAGAAAATCACGTCCTTTGTTTTTAATTCCGGATCCTGAATTTGTTGTTATACACAGTAATCCAAGTGACTGCTATACAACACCTAAATATGTACTACATCAAAATCCACAAGCCAATTCTCTTCAACTTTAGAACTTGCATTTTAATGTGACTATCTTTAGTTCGAGTTGCACTATTTTAAATTAATATATCAAACCAATTATATTCCAGACATCTCTGATTCACTTAACTTATGGGAATATCTGATATTAAAAGGTTACCTGAATGAAATGTTGAGGAGAAAAAAGAAGAGCACACTTTAAGATTACATATGTGAATGTATTGGTTATAAAGAGTGGATCTGATTTTGGTCACAGAACATAGACCAAATGGGGAATTCAGAGATTGTTTGCTTATTTTGTAGCTTTGTTTATGCACATTGTCATTTTTATTAGACAATGTGCCCTGATGTTTTTTTATGCACTTAATTTTTATGAAAATAGGCAAATTTGTTACCACCACTTGCCAGTTTTTAATATACCATTATGTTTATCACACTTCTGTTTAACAGAACGGTAAGCTTTCATACACCATTTTCTATCGTGATTGCTATATCAAAGAGCCTAATGTATAACCGAAATAAATGGATTGAGTCTGTGTATAACATTCACATGATTCAGACCTATCTAGTACAAGACAAAGAAAGTCAGTAAAAACTGGACCCTGATACACCATCATTTTTAACACATTATATTCCAACTTTTTGGTCTCAATAAATCTTGTTGTTTAAGCTTTCATTTCCTTTCTTGTTCATTTCAATTGGTTTAGGTGCAAGCCCAGGCTACAGTATTTTGAATGATGTATAGTCGGTTTTTTACATTAAACTGGACAGTGTCGGAAGCAAACCACTGCCCAAAATGATTATGGTATGTCTTGGTCCACGTTTATGTAAATGTATGGTCATCTTAAAGGTGTAAAAGCCATGATAATGGGTATCAATTATTTTGAAAACTCGTTTTAAGATGCGCCCTGTTTTGGGCTACAATGTCAACTAGGGCCCTACATTTGCACGCAAATACGGCTTACCCGATTGTTTGTGGTGGGCATGTGTAGCACATGGACCTGTGACCCTCTGGTTTCTACTTGCCGAGGCACTAGAGGTGGTCATCAAGGCTATCTTTGTGCCAATGGGGCTTTACGGGCCATTCAGTTACGGAGGTAGGGGCCATATTATGTTTTCACAATCTTGGGCCTTGTACCCTTGACCATTGACTTCTGGTTCGAGATTGATCATAAAGCACTAAAGGGGGTCAGGGGCTATCATTGTGCCAAGTCCCGGGGCTTAGGACAATTGTAGTTACGGAGCTGCCATAATAGTTTTTCCAATTGTGCCTATGTAGCTCGTGACCTTTGCCTTCTGGTTTCGAGGATGACCGAATCACCACTAGAGGGGGTTCCTGGTGCCTATCTTGTGCCCAGTGGGGGCTTAGGGCCATTACAGCTAAGAAAGGTTCGGTGCCTATTTGTTTTCACAGATTGGTCCGTGACCTTGACCTCTGGCGGTCGAGATTTGGTTCATAGGTAACAGGGGTCAGGGGCTATCATTGTGCCAAGTCGGGGTTTTAGCACAATTGTAGATACGGAGCTAGGTGCCCTGATAGGTGTCCCATAGGTCCTATGTAGCTCGTGACCTTTGAACCTCTGGGTCGATTGCCCAAGGCACTGAGAGGGGTCATGGGCTATCATTGTGCCGAGTTGGGGGTCTAGGGCCTTTGTAGTTTTGGGAGCTAGACCCTTTACCACTTTTGTGTTTGATGATTCACATATTGGCCTAAGTAGCCCGTGGACCTTTGACCTCTGGGGTCGAGATTGGTCCCAGACGCAATAAAGAGGGGGTAAGGGGCTATCATTATGCCAAGTCGGGGCTTTAGCAACATATAGTTTACGGAGCTAGATGCCATAATAGGTTTTCACA
>JAMKCH010034176.1:0-15643 GCA_023653785.1 Ophioderma brevispina
AGAAATATTCTGGAAAGGCACCATAAATGTGCATTATAAAACAAGTTTTGAAAAGGTGTGTATTTCAGCAGTTGTCACACATGTATCTCTAATGATTGTAAAATTTGATCACATGTAATCTGTTCTTTTCTAGAATTACTGCTGATGGAGGAAATCGAACCGATCCCAGCTAAACCTCACCCTTCAACAATAGCTTTCGTCTCAGCAGGGCTACCTTTGCTTGGGATAAGGATCCTGGCATGCTTCAGGCTATCAGCACTGATAAACAGCAGCAGGCAGCAGCAACAGCAGCGCCACACAGTACAGATGGCGAAAGAGGAATGTCTACTTAATGACAATGCAAACTGGTCAACAACTCTTATGTATAGATGTTATTTGTTTACAAATGTGATTACATGATTCGATTTGTTTAGTATATAGTAATCCAAGTTTTAAATCCGGTTTTGTCCTGTAACAATGGTGGCCGATTCACCTCACACTCTCGCAACCGCCTTACTCCCTCCTTCCACTTCCCCACTTCCCTATTCATGCATCCTCCATCCTCAACCCAACCCTCCTACTCTCCTCCTCCCCTTGCTTCCAAGTCTTCTTTGACCGTCCTCTCCTCCTGAAACCACCCACCTCAAACTCAAAAATCCCTTCTTTTCTTAAGGCATGCTCATCATCTTTCCTCCTGCAGCACATTCCCAGGTACTAATCATACCATATTCACCTTTGCCAAAACTGCCATCTCTTCTTCTAAACCAACATCCTCATCAATCCTCTTCCCGTCAGCCTTCAAGCAACCTATCAGTATGCAACACACATCACTCCATCATTGCTCTCTCGGTCCTCCTCAAATCCCCCATCTCATTTCGCTCAGTAACACGCATGTCTCACTCCCATACACATGATTGGTAATAACATTAAATCCTCAAAATTTACACATTGTCATTTCTTTGATGCGACCAGGAAAACGAGTGGGAACTCATCTGTTACAGACACCTCCTTTTGTTTGAGGCCACTTTAAATATCTTAATACCACTACAAATCCTGAAATTGAAAAAGAGGGGGTGGAAATTATTAACATGCACCTAATCCTAACAAATGTGATTAATCTGCTAGCTCATCAGGTGGTGGTATTCATGTATTACTATTATTTAAACTCCAATAACAATTTCATCTTGAGGGGTAAATATGGCTGAAGCTTAAAACAACCGTCTTGTTTTAATGGCCTTTACCATATTTTAACATCATAACAGTACATTATGCGCTTTGTAACGGTTTATGCCAATATTTCAATCCGTTTTGAAATAGCAAACATACCGGAGGTTTTGGACGGATTTAGCGTAGCAAATCCGCTTTGAAAATGGCAATGTCTGGATGTACGTATGTGTGTAAGGATGTTGTCTGTATAACTGGTAAATATCAGTATTTAGGTCATGATTTTAGCCTTGATAGTAAGGCAAACCAAGCACAGGTTAATGACGTTATGGACTCACTTTTACATAACTGAGAAAAAATCACACGCTTCTGCGTTACCATTGTTGCCAAATTTGAAGCGATCAATATGACGTATTGTCAAAGCTTAACTTCTTTTTTGTGGCAATTTATCGATTCCAATTGCTTTGTTAAAATCTCTTGAAGACAACCTTGTTAAATATATCCTACCTTGTTTGTCTCAATAGTCCCCATCAACAGATACATTATGTTCATTCCTAAGAAACTCGGGGGTCTTGGTATCATGGATCCCACGACTATTTATATTGCCAAAAAGATTTCCTTCTTTTATCTGTTTTGATTCCTATGACCCGCAGACCAAGTACAGCGCACGTTTCGTCTCTTAATCTACACATGCATAAACGTAAGGCCACCAAAGTCGGAAACGACGTATGATGACCTACGTTTGCTGGGTATTTGGTTGATGAGCACGGTCGAGTGATCAAAGGGAGCAAGGTTAATTGGCCTAAATCTATCTGGATTGAGCTCAACGAGCTTTGTATGCGTTAACGTTTATCGCTGGAAATGAGCACTGACGATTACCTATTGTCGCGTCAATTGACAACTAAGTTTCCCTTGTTCCTCAGAAATCACTCTGCCGTGTCTGATCATATCAAGTCTGTTCACATCAAAGCTCCGTACTCTCAGTTTAAGACAAAAATAGCTTCAGGTGAAGCGTGTTAAATCCCCTTGTATTGATTATCAATGTCTATATGTTATCTCACGGATCACGCCATAACGGACAATAGTTGGTGAAATTTATCTACAAATGTCCTCATGCATTCTGGCATGCAACTCATTACTTCCATCGTTATTATCTCAATGTGTTTATGCTTAAATCGTGTCCGCTCCTGTGGCCGTATGTCCATATGTAAGGTATCCCATATGCCTAATGGTTGGCCCGATCTTTCAATATATGATAATCAAGGCGCCACGATCGTATCGTAAACCATAATTCATCCATCAGCTTACCACCACAAACTCAGATCTCATTGTTTTTAATAACAGAATGTCAATGCCGCTATTTTCAAATAGCGAATCTGAAGAACTTTATAGTAATTTGATTCATCGTAAGCCGACTTGATTGTCATCGATAAGCGTTAAATGAAAGTTTTTGTCGTTGAAATTTCTACACCATTTGTCGACGCATTCATCAACAATGTTTCATCAACAAAATTTGATTCTTACTTGCATGGGTGGAACTCATCAATGTGTACACTTTATACACATGCAAAACTGTCGTTATCACATATAGACAACTCCGGGTGTGTCACATAAGTGATTGCTGGGCAAAACAATCTCGGTATACAGCACCCGCAAAAGTCAAGCCGTCGCCAAGTACCTTGGCTTAGTGGCCATAGG
Organism: Ophioderma brevispina; assembly: GCA_023653785.1. Classification (NCBI taxonomy): domain Eukaryota; kingdom Metazoa; phylum Echinodermata; class Ophiuroidea; order Amphilepidida; family Ophiodermatidae; genus Ophioderma; species Ophioderma brevispina. The sequence goes on from JAMKCH010034176.1 coordinate 2,842, forward strand.
CTCCAAACTTGTCGGCAGATGCGCGTTAAAGCGCTTGCGCCAACGCTTAGCTCTCTGCCTTGGGGCCCGGCTTTATAGCTTCACTACACTTCATCATCGGCACTTTCCCCTGGTGTTTGGCCCTTTTTGCGTGGTTTTTGCTCCTTCTCATCATTTTTGGTTTATAAGTAGATGTTTGATTTGCGCTTGCTAATTTTTAGCACTATGTGGTTTCCACTGTAATGATTGTAATTTTATTACAATGTTTTTGCTGCGAATCTAATAAAATACTTGAATAGTTGTGGTCTGGACACCAAAAAGGTAAACATTTTCCATAACTTTTTTTTTCAAGATGGAAGCTAGCGTACCCAACTTAGATATTTGTAGGATGGCACAAGCCCTAACTAACCATGTCATCCATCCCCCCAGGGTCCTCCCTGGGTCTGACGGGGGGGGGTGGGGAATGTCAAAAAGGTCAACATTTTCACCAAAAAGGTACATTGCATAACTTTTTTTCGCAATGAGCTATAAGAGTATCCAAACTTAATATATATTGTAGGGGGGCAGAATCCCCTACTAACCATTAATCCATTCCCCCAGGGCCTCCCTTGATGTCTGACGGGGGTGGGGAAATGTTTTTTCACAAAAGGTCAACATTTTCACCAAAGGAAACATTTTTCCATAACTTTTTTAAAAAATCCTCAATTAATTGAATTGTATGGATTATTGCCATCGAAGCGTGTTTTTTAAATGTCGGCTCTTATTTTGTCGAAACTGTTCGGCCATTTTATGATGTCCTTTTCCCCGAAAATTCGGCAATTTGTTTGGGAGGTACTTGGCCTTTCGCCGTAGGTTTTATTTTGGAATTTTAGTGACTGTAGGCAGTGTGGGTGACTTGTATCTTTTTGTCAAGTAATTTTGGACATCATTTGATGCCGTGCTTTGTCGTCTTTCTTAACTGAATGCTATTGGTTTATGTGTGCGCCTATTAACCAGTTCTAGTGGGGGTTCTTTTCGGGCAAAAACTTAAGAATGGTGATCGTGTTTACCATATCTACCCAGGAGGGCTTCCTGAGGTCTAACACAAGTGCGAGTTACATTTGACTGAATAGATTTAGTGTAAACAAATTTCCCTGGACGAAGGTCACCTACTATATGAGATGACACAAAGAAGTTGTTTTACTTGAGATCAGACTTGAGTGTATGTTTAATGACTCGGGGTATTTTGCACCAAGTCTCAAATGAATTTTCAGCAAAAGTACAATTTGTCTACTTTAGTGAAGCAAAACTTCAAACATATTACGTCCCGTACCTTAGGCAATTTGGTATCGTCGGGATCGTCGCTTTGCAGAAGGCAAGCTTTTTTCCCATTATGGCATTTAGAAACTAATAATTATACCGCCTAGGCATAGTGTTTATGTATAGGATGGATGAAAAGTTGGTTTGTTGGTATTTGTTGGTTTCGAGCGTCAAGTTTAGACTTTGGTAGAAGTTTAATATTTATATTGGTACCGTCATTTTTGGCGGTCTTTGGAGAAACAAGTTTGGTGGCTGCTGATAAACCTTACTGTTTTCCATTAAGTTCTTGTTGGCTGTATTTCCAGATACCATGGACATTGCTGCGACCTTTATACCTCTGGAAACGATGTTCCACTACTTGACTGTTTTAACGCACCTTGAATCTGTTGAAAACCAGTTCTGGAATTTTATAAGTGGTCCTTGAAGGTTGAAGGCACTTTAATATATTAGGTTTTCTAGATATTAAATATTCGATCCTATAATATGATAACAAAAGAGGGTATTCACTGCGACAGCGTGGTGGGCAAAATTTGAATATTTTAAATAACCCTTCCTTGTGATAACTATATATCTTTTGCGAGTTGGGTTAACAAACAAACCGCTTGCCTTACTTTTTGACATGTTTTAGATATTATGTGTCGACGGTTGCTTCCAACACATATTGGCCTAACATTCGAGACTTTTGCCTTTTAATGTCCCGCTTCGTTGAAACGCGGAAAATGTTGAAATAAGGGGCGGTAAGCATTATTATAGTAGATTCAACCCATCGTGTCACCAGATGAAAAGGTTTTGGACAGCGTCGTTAGTTTGGGAGAGGCGGCCATGAAAAAAGACAATATGTGGGGGCCCGTTCGCCTGTTTTCAATGAAAAATTTATAAATCTGCCTTTCCCCGTTGACATCATTCTTACATAGGGCCTTTATCCAAAACACACGGGCGCTCAAAGGTCAGTAACATTAAACTCAACTGTTACAATTGAATGACCACTGAAGCAAATGACAGATTAGTCAGAAGGTTTTTCAAGGAAATGTAGACACCTATAATGCGCTTACGTTGACTTGAATGCTTTCCATTACATCATAGACTATGATTTTTTTTCCTATTGAACTTCAATGTACCACTAATTTTAGCGTGGAATTTTTATTTCCACCCACTCCACATCTCCCCTCATTCATTGCCCATACCTTCGGGAAAGACTTGGGAAGAGGTGACACGATGGGGTTGAATCTACTATAAGTGGAAATCGTTGGAACACATCTGCCAGAAATTCATTCTTTGAAAACTAGAATATCCTAAAACTTGTTCAACACGAGTCAGCGAAATTTGTCAATAGTAATCCTCATTTTTGATCGAGGATATTCCCTGAAAAGTTGCCGAAACATACGACAAAATTAATAGAGATTTAAAACAAAAAAAAAAAAAAAAAAAAAAACCTAAGACCCCCGCAATTTGGCTCTGGCTACCAGTTTATGTCATGACCCCTCTGTATCCTTACGTGTGCAACAAAGCGTCAATGTATTGCTGTAAAGATGCCATATACGATTGTTATCTAGCTGGCTGCATTACAGAGCATTGTAAGGCCTTGCCGTGGGAACCTGGAGTGTTGCCGATTACTTTCACACGTAGTCAAAAGAACCACTGACCCAGCTCATATTGATCTATTATATAGAGTGGCCTCTAATGACACTATATGGCCTTTGTACCCCCCTTTTGTCAATCTACATAATAAAACGCTTCCGAAACTAAAATGCTATGAAAAACTAAAGGAACCACTGGTCCCAGGACCTTAACTGGTATGCGCAAATTAACCTATGATGACCCAAGTGCCCTTTGACCTCTAATGGCCTATGTGACCTTGACGACCATTTGGTCAAAATCTATGTATAAAAAATCAACTTTGTGTGGGCTTTGTGGGTTTGTCCCGGCTATGTGTTTCACCGTCCTTTTAAATACGGAATTAGAATTTTGGTGTGGTGGTAGAGCTTCCGACGTACGAGGTTTGTGGTCACGATTTGGAGGGGTCGTTATCGGTAACTTGGCACGTGCTTTGGACGTTGGTTGAGTTTTGTATGGTGGTAGAGTTTTCGCCGTACGAGTTTATGGGTCACATTTTCGAGGGGTCAGTTTTGGGGTCAAATGTCATTCCAAGTGGTCCTGGAAAATGATGGTCTTGTTGAGATAAAATAAAACGTAAACACGTAAGAAAATAAGTCACACATTCTTAGTCAAAAAGATAATAGTCTTTGGTTTCTGGACAGTTTTTTTCTCGCCGACTTCAGATTGACCAGCAACACAATATTTTATATTTACCATTTAACTGCTATAGGCTATGCCGTGTCTTAAAGTGTTAACAAATTAACTCCAGTGGTGCAAAGGGGATAGGCCTACAAGATCATGAACCTGTTGTGATTTGCTAGTTTTGCCTTTTTTGACATTGCTCCATCCTTGCTATTGTGCAAAAGTGTTAGGTTCTAATTATTTTAGTGCCTGGTGTTGTGGACCTTTGTTCCCACTGACAGTCCCTAAACAGGGTCTGTCAGACGGGCGGAGCCCTTCCAATTTTTTTCGGTAAAGCTTTATTTTTAAGAGCTCTATCTCATGGTGCATTCATATTTTTGTAGATGGCTCCCGTTATTCAAGTTAGGAGCCTTTAAGTTGACTTTTACTTCGCCTTTTCATTTCAATTTTTTTTTTAAATCTCCATATGTACTTAGTTTCTACTGACATTCTTAAATGGGCGTCATCTGCGTAGCCCCTGTCAATTTTTTTCGGAGACATCTTTATTTTAAAAGAGCTCTATCTCATGAGCATTCATAACTATGTAGGTGCTTCGTTTTCAAGTTACTGAACCTTTTAAGTTGACTTTTACACTTCAACCTTTTTCATGCATTCTTTTAAAAAAATCCAAATGAGCTAAGTTCCTACTGACAAGTTATCCTCATTCCATTGTTCTTATCCCTCTTGAGGAGGTTTACACTGAAATGCCTGTATTTTTTTAAAAATCATCATCTCCCTGATTCTAATCAAATCTCCCTGATTCCAAATTCAAATCTCCCTGAATTCGAATTCCAATGTTGGCAGCTCTGCAAAGGTCCTCCAGGGGTCTTTATCGGGTACTTAAACGTGCTTTGCCGTCATGGATACTGAGTTTTGGTATGGTGGTGACTTTCGCCGTAGCAGTTTTGTGGTCTTTTCGAGGGGTCATTTTGGGGTCAAAGGTCTCCAGGGGTCGTTATCGGGATGTGGTCTGTGCTTTGACGTATGATTATGAGTTGTTTGTATGTGTATGAGTTTTCGCCTACGAGTTTTGTGGTCATGTTTTCGAAAGGGTCATTTTGGGGGTCAAAGTCATCCAGGGGTCGTTATCGGTAAACTTGCCCCGTGCTTTGACTATGGAAGTAATGAGTTTTGATATGTTGTAGAGTTTTGTCATACCACTTTTGTGGTCACAATTTCGAGGGCTTTTGGGGTCAAAAAAGGTCTCCAGCGGGTCGTTATCGGGTAACATGGCGGTGCTTTTACGTATGGATATTAGTTTGGGTATGGTGGTAGAGTTTTCGCCGACGAGTTTTGTGGTCTGTTTTCGATGGGTCATTTTGGGGTCAAAGGTCATCCGAGGGGCATTATCTGGTACGTGGCTTGCTTTGATATATGGATTTAGTTTGGTCTGGTGGTAATTTTTCGCCGTATGATTTTTGTGGTCACATTCTTTAGGGTCTTTTTGGGGTCAAAGGTCATTCAGCGGTCGTTATTGGATAACTTGGCAGTGCTTTGTTACGATGGATATGAGTTTGGGTATGGTGGTAGAGTTTCTCCGTACAAGTTTCGCCGTATGATTTTTGTGGTCACGTTTTCAAGGTAGGTTCATTTGGTGGGTTCAAAGGTCATCCAAGGGTCGTTATCGGTTATTGGCTTGCTTTTGACGTATGGATATGAGTTTTGGTATGGTTGGTAGAGTTAGTCACAATAAGGTCATCAGGGGCATGGCAAGGTCAAATTTGGGTCACTTACCTGGTGAGTCCATGCGAAACTTAGTGGTGGAGGTCGATTGTTGATGACGAAAATTTTAAGGTCAAGACAAGTTCTCAGGGTCATTAAAGGTCAAAGGAACCGCAAACCCGAGGGTCCTTCAATCCAGGTGATCGCAAAAACATTGTATAGCCAAATCCAAGGACTGCCTAATAAAATAATTTAAAGATTAACCCACCGGGCCAGAACTCTTATGGTAGGCACAGAATGCCCTCTTATGGCCCATATTCCCTTTGGGACTTTTCCAATGACCCTATTGACCTATTGAACCCCAAAATAATCAAAAATTAGTTTTTGGATTTTTTAATTATTTGCTTTTGTAATTTGCTCAAGATAACCACTGGCCAAGACCCCATGGGCTATTTGTCATTTGACCTGTGATGACCCTACATGACCTATGACCCCACAACCTACGCAGTCCCTAACCATCCCAATTGATGGATTACTTCATCATTGATGCACTCGTTCAGATGAGTCTAGTAGTCCCAAACTTAGATATATTGTACGGATGGCCCAGCCCCTACTAACCAATGTAATCCATTCCCCCAGGTTCCCTCCCCGGGGTCTGACAGGGGGTGGTGAAATGTCAAAAAAGGTCAACATTTTCACCAAAACGTGTAACATTTTTGCCATAACTTTTTTTCCAGATGAAGTAGAGTACCCAACTTAGATATATTGGAGGGGGCACAAGCCCCTACTAACCATAATCCTTCCCCCCATGGTCTTCCCCTGGGGCTGACAGGGGTGGGGAAATGTTCAAAAAAGGCAACATTTCACCAAAAGGTAAACATTTTGCCATAACTTTTTTTTCAGATTGACTAGAGTCCCAACTTAGATAGATTGTAGGATGGCACAATCCCCTACTAACCATGTAATCATTTCCCCAGTGTCTCCCCTGGGTCTGACAGAGGGGTGGGGAAATATCAAAGTCACATTTCACTGCGATGTATGTTTTTACCTGCAGTGGTCCAAATATAGATTTCAGAAACCTTTTTTGTATCGCCTGCCCTAAGGCATGAAGACACCTAGGGGATCACTTTGTCCACTGTAAGTCTGTTGTTGTTGATGTCTGTTGTAGTCCTGTTATTGTTGATGTCTGTTGCTAAGTCTTTGTTTTTGCATGTCTGTTGTCTGCAGTGGCGTAACCATTTTCTTTTTGGACCTTGGGGGGATGGCGTTGATGAAATTTCAGACTGAATGGGTTTTGCCTGAAAATATCCTTACTATCACATGTGCGCGCGAAGCGCGCTAAAAATTTGCCTTTTCGAAGCTATATCATTAAATATAAGTGTAATTAGAACAAAATGCGCGCAAGCGCGCGTAATTTTACCATTTTAAACTATTATGCGTTAAAAATATGAGGTTATTTTTGGTCAAAAACACATGAACGGCATCAACATTGGGGGGGATGAGCGTATTGACCATGCCCCCCTCATCAAAACATTGGGGGGGCTAATCCCCCCCATCCCCCCCAGGTTTACCGCCTATGGTTGTCTGTTGTGAAAAAGGGTTAACATTTGCCCTGTACCCCACATCCTTTGATGGATTATAAAAAAAAAACCATTATTATTTTTTGAGATTGCCGGCCCTATATTACTATAACACACATGCCGTAAACCCCAATAAAAACAAACATCTTCTCAAATATCTACGATCTCTCGAAACTTTGTGTCCAAATTACTCACCACTTTGGATTCATCCCCCGTAACTTCATTGAATTTTAAACAGAACGCATTCCTATGCAGTTTATGTCTGTGCCCCCTGGTAACGAGACAGTATGAAGCCGCATGTCACATGCCAAGGTCAAAGGTCATGTGAGGTCAAAAGTTGTGAAAATAGGCTGAAAATGTAAAACGGGTGACCTCTTAAAAGTTGAAGTTCAGTCGGAACCAAACTTGAATCATAAGGTGCAACATGGGATCCCTCTGTTGTTGATAGGTCAAAGTCACATACCAAGGTCAAGGTATGTGATGGTCAAGTTTTAAGATATGCTGAAAATGAAAAATTGACCTCATTTGAAAAGTTGAAGTTCAAACCAACTTGGAAGGAACCAAACGTGGTTTATTTACATGCAAACCCTCCTTTGTTGTACGAGGTCAAAGGTCATATATCCAGGTCAAAGGTCATGTTAGGCCTATCATTCACTAACCGCAGAGGCAGCGGACACAAGTGGTCTGAAGGAACCGATTTTTGTATTTTTTTTCTAAATATCCCCCCTGTGAACTCTTAGGGCTAAAATATGGTTATGAGCAAAAAAGTGCTTCATTTTGGTCAACCATATTAAATTTAAACAGTATTCGATTGCAAAGCTTACAAAAATCACCGTTTTTAGCTTTCATGTCAAAAGATTTTAATATCGCATAAAATCAAACTTTTACAGTGGGATGATTGAGGTCAAGGATGATGAACCTTAAAGCTGACTCAGATTTTTTAAATATATTTTTGTGAATTTATAAAAATAGAAAACTAAAGATAGTCACCTAAAAGCCAATTCCAAAGCTTTGAGATGATCGGTTTTTTTTCATTTCCATGCAGTAAACATTTATGTGTAGTATACAAATATTTAAAAAACTAAAAAATTAAAAAAAAAATCCGGATCCGGAAATTTATAAAAAGTCGTGATTTCTATATGAAGGAATTCGAATTGAGCTTAGCTATTTCGCACAGTGATTATGATATGGACAAACATTATGTATATGCAAAAACCGATTTGTCTTGAAAATGAGGGCGCTCTCCTCGGGGAAATCTCTGAGTCAGCCTTTATATAAGTAAATTAGGCCATCCTCTTCATTGAACAGTTAACTATCAATTCGTGGTGCCCTTCGCATTCTCAAGGGATGTCTTCTGGGTATGGTGGTAGTGTAGGCAGCGGCAAGAGAGCTCCTTCATTTCAGCTATGCTGGGTCATATGGTTAAAGTCGCTGGCAGCATAGCGCTAGACGGCTCGATAGGATATGTACCACAGCAGGCGTCTGTGTTTAATTCTACACTGAAAGAAAACATCTTATTTGGTGAGCCATATGATGAGGAGAAATATGCCAAGACAATCAAAGTCTGCTGCTTACAGGAAGATTTGGACATCTTACCTCAAGGAGATGAAACTGAGGTAGGTGATGAGAACTTTAAGGTGCATTTTGTGATCCTCTTATCAATTTGTTTACCGACGTGTTGGCTTACTGGTTAGAGTGTCTGTCTCACAGTCGGGAGATCATGGGTTCGAACCCCGGCCGGGTCATACCAAAGACTTTAAAAAATGGTACCTACTGCCTTCTTGTCAGGCGCTTGGCATTTAAAGAATGGAGTAGGGGAGTTAACATGCGGAGCTACCAGAAGACTAACCCCCTACTGTAGCTTTCACTGCATTGGCAGACGCCCCCGGGGGGGGGGCACTTGTATTCAAAGGTGGATTTGATGCGTGAACAAGAAAATGCGTAAAAAGGGTATCTTTTTTCCAACAGGCGATGTACGCGCTTACATCGTTTAGGGTGTCAAAAACAGCAAAATATGGAAAAAAGGGTATGTTTTTTCTTAACCCTGAAATTGTCATGTTATATCTCATTAAGCAGGGATCAAAATCATCCAAAATATTGTAATCGGAACTTGGAAGTAAAGCAAAGCAAGATAATAAAGGATATATTTACGATTCAATGCACTGCGTACTTGTTGAGGGTATCAACAGATAAAATACTTGTTTAGGGTATGTTTTAGCTTGTTTTTTAGTCGGTGAAAATACATGTTTAGGGTGCATTTTGAAAGTCCATGTTCCCGCATCATATCCACCTTTGAATACAAGTGGCCCCCCCCCCCCCGGGGCAGACGCGTGGCCTCGGGTTACGAAAACGGAGATAGGCACCGCCGTATGCGCCAATAGGCGTGGGAAGGATTTAACTTTTAACTTATCAATGAACTTGCATTATCGGGTGGATTTTAACCCCCTGGGCACTAGCTGCCTAGCTATCGGCATCTGAGCACTATTTTGATTGGTTACTCAGAGGGCTATCTCATGTTGTGTCCTGTTTTGAGCCAATCAGACAGATTGTATCATAGGTGAAAGTGTCCAGGGGATTAAAGGAGAATCATACTTAGAATAACATAATTATTGAGCACATATCGAGTGGTTTTAAAGAAAGATGACTAAATATGTCAATAAAAATGAATTTAATGTCTTGTCTGACAACAGTCTATTTAAATTTGTGCAAGTGTATGTAACATGTGATATGGGTGGCCCAGAAATGTTGTACACTTTCACATGTATGTGATACCTTTCTTGATATGTATTTCCTATGGCATGTATGGCGCTTCTGTTGTGGCTGTAATTTGGTTATTTATTAAAATTAAATTGAGGTGGAGTCAAGTGTATTCTTGATCCCAACATGGGTCCAGTGGCAGAACTAGAGGGGAGGGGAAAAAGTTGGCCTTCATTTAAGAAAAAAAAAATAATCAGCTTTGGAATCAGAGTGGACATAAAAAATAAGTCAAAATGATGAGTTTTAAACAAGCCCAAACAACACTACCCATCTCTCTCCACCCAGAATTGTTGCTTTCCCCCTATTCCCCTCCCCCCCAAAATAAATTATGCTGGTGCCACCCATGCATGAGTCAAGACTTGAGGTTTGTTTAGTAGTTTTTGTGTCATCTGCAAGAATTGCGGAAGGCACATAGGGATTACTCTGGTCGTATGTCTGCGTGTATGTGTGTGTCTGCGGTCAAAATGTTAACCCTTAATATATTGCATGTCGTAGAGTTCTGTAAGGGCTACAATGATGTGACTTGGTGGAAAGGAGGGGGCAGGGTGGGGTGACATGTCAGTGACCTTGGTCACCTCATGTGACCTTTGACCCCATTCACAAACTGCAACGGCAGATGACACTTGCAAAAAAAAAAAAAAAAAAAAGGACGGGGGGGGGGTGTATTTTGTTAATGGATAATTAACACTTCTAATATGCATATTCCCTTTTCAACCCTGTATAAGTTAGAGAACTGGGCCTATTTCTCAGCAGGGCAACCAAAATTGAAAAATATCTGCCAATTTGATCATCAAAAGTATTTTATGTTGCAAAATAGAATTTTAGTAATTTTTTACTCAATATTTCAAAAATATAACTTTTCCTACTTTTGTGAAAACTAGTCATGCATGTTGGACAATATATTAGCATTATTATGGATTATTCATCAAGGTTATTTTTTGTACATATAGATTGGTGAGCGTGGTATCAACCTTAGCGGTGGTCAGAAGCAGCGTGTGAGCATGGCGAGGGCGCTTTATGCCGATGCCGACATCTACCTGTTGGACGACCCACTGAGTGCTGTTGACACCCATGTAGGCCAGCACATCTTTAGACATTGCATTCAAGATGCACTCAAAGGCAAAACTATTATATTTGTAACACACCAACTTCAGGTAGGTATCAGAGGGTGTTTTGAATCAATCCCATAATGCATTGCAAAATGCCTATACTGTACTGCTAACCATTGTCAGTACTTAGGCAGCTCGTCAACTTTGAAGCGTGGACCCACCCTCCGCACGTCATCACCTTTCTTGACCTGGGCCAATTATTTATTACGTCAGGATTTCACCATTGCTTCACTTGCTTTACAAAAAACACGGGCACGTATCACTATATACTGCAATTTGTTAGTCCGGCTTCACCCTATTGATTTATTTCCAAAGGCGACGCTTCACTTTTGTCAATTTGGGCAGATCTGAAGCGTCACCACCGTTTCAACCATACTGAAAATTACATAGTCCAAGCTTCCTACTGTTTTTCATCATAGTTGCCATTGCATAGTTTAAGCATTCAACCACGTTTCACCTATATTAGTTTTATGTAATTTCAAGCTTCGTCTTTCACAACCATCCTTCACCAATGTTCAATTTATTACAAGACCACACTACAATTATGATCAAATCCTGAATTCCGCACTTCTTACAAAATCAAACAATCAATCAGTTTCAAAGATGCAGCAACTTAATTATTTATTTGTTTTACATCCAATGTTCCTTCAGATACATTTTTTGTTGTTAAACAAGAAAAACAAGATTATAAAATATATACACAACCTGTTATTTAACTCCAACTGTTGTTTTACTAACTCTTGTTAACTGTTTAAAAACACTATCTATTGTTAGAGCTGTTCCTTGTTCCATTCAGACAAGTTCCCAGTTTTGTATTGTTAGCTTTGACATGGTGTTTAAGAAAATAAATGTACACTCAAAATGATCAGTGTTCTTTGGATCATGGCATTTGTTGCGTTATTGTGTAAACCCTCCGTGATTTAAAAGTGAATGTAATTTTTATCAAAATGCATGCAATACTCTAGCATTGTTTTGTAAACCAAGCTTATCTGAAGGAAGCAGGGAGGGATCAGATCCACCAAAGACCAATATTGGAAGGTCTTTGGATCCACAATGAGAATGAAGTGCAATTACCTGGGGGTACATATACGCTCGACCACAAAACACTCCTGTTTTCTAGACAAATCCTACCACCCAATGATTGCAGAATTGATTCCGCCATCTGGGGGGCATCCAACCCAAACCTACCCAAACATTTTGTAACTTCTGTACCACGCTTGAAAGTCAATTCAAAGCTCACTTAATCTGCACTTTGGGTGCATTCAAGCAGGATGCACCCCACTATGCTGCCAGTGAGGTGTTGGAATTTTGTCAAACTCGGATTCGTGTATAAACACCTTTAAAGAAAATCAAAAGTATAATATATAAAACAAAGCTAAAATTGGGGATGGTTTTTCATATCTCTTGCATAGGACAATACCATGGAATTAAATTTATGTTGTGTGTACAAATTTCGCATGTAGTACTTTGTTTATACATTGTTAACTCCTTACAATGAAACAACATGTTTTTGGCGTGGTTTACCAAGCTTATCAAATTTCCTATTCAGTTCAAGAAAACTGTTGGCTGGGTTATTGTGTTCGACTACCTTATGATGGACCACAACAATTTAAGCCTGTTCCATCACCCACTATTACAGCAGGTCCGAAACTATGAAAGCAAAACAAACCAAACGAAAGACACCCTTAAATACCTGAGAATTTATGATAGTATCATTATAGAAAGTCGTATGCATGATTACAGTGATCTCAATGCTCTGCTTAATAGTAGTGGTCCACTAAATAATGAGCAACAATTGATTGGGAAATTGCCTAGGAGGCAACATACTATTAGAACTGCACAATATCAAACACAATGCATGTGAATGGTAATACTTTGACTGGTTATGTCCTGTCAAAGTGCACGCATCAATGTACATGCCTGATTTTAATAATACCTGCGCAATTATCCTTATCAACTCATTCATGTTAGTTAACCTGTTGCATACCATGCATTTGGGGACTATTCAAATGTATAAGCAAACTCTCATAGGTAAGCATTGCACAGAGAGCTCAGGTTTGGTGGGTGATTATTGTATGACCAGGTGTTCTCGGTTTAAGGTGGAATTACCCGTTGGGAGGGCCTAAAAAATAATAAATA